>MDKI01143698.1:0-15392 GCA_005239505.1 Nicotiana paniculata
AAATGTCAGGTATATGGATACTTGTATGGCCTTTTCGGCCTATCTTTTGATTTTACAAATGATAATGTCACCCTTATAGGCGCGTAGGTCACATGTATAAGTTTCTATATCATGTTAGATCGTTTTAGCTCTAGCATTCCCTTATGTTTTATTCTGGTTATCTCATGACGGCCCTTTTGTCCCATTTACCCATGATAGTATGATAAGAAAGATATGTTATGTTGGTACTCGGTTGAGTAAGGTACCGCGTGGCCATTGCGGCCCATAGGTTTGGTCGTGACACACCGGTTGCTCTACGACCCGTTCAGCGAGCTAGAAGCAGAGGTCAAGTAGCAAGAGGTGAAGGTCAGAACGTTAGAGGTTGAGGCCCGCCAGCTAGAGGCCGTCCCACAGATATAGTTCAGAGTGGTGGGGCCTAGCCCCGATTTTATACTTTCCCAGATGGGCATTAGGCCGAGTCAACTGACGTTGTTATCTGTAATGACCCAGTCGGTCGTTACGTAGAATCTGCATTATTATTTACTGTTATTGCCTCGTCATAGCTTGGTTAAACTATACTTGATGTGTTAGAGTTGGTAGCCTCGAAATCGGAATAATTAAAATGAGAATTTAGTCACTTAGTCTTTAAAAATAGTCTTAGAGTTCGAAAAATCAACTGAGAGTTGAATTATTGGTAAAAGACCTCGGAATGCAGATTTTATGGTCGGATAGCTTCGTTAGGTGATTTGGGACTTAGGAGTGTGTTCAGAATATTTTTGTGAGGACCGATGTAGAATTAGGCTTTAATTGGCGAAAGTTAGTTTTTGGTGTTTTCCGGTCGGTAGTGGAAAATAGGCTATCGGGGTCAGAATGGACGTCCGGCAGTTGAAACAAGTTCATAATGTTATTCTGAATATGTCTGCAAAATTTCAGGTCAATCAGAGTTGTTTTGGATAGTTTCGGCATCGTTGGTGGATTTTAGAAATTTCAAAATACCTAGGCTTGAATCCGACGTGATTTTGGTGTTTAGATGTTATTTTTGGTGTTCCGAGAGTACAAATAAATTTGAATGATCCTTTATGATGTGCTGGTAAATTTTGTTGGGGCCCCGAGGGGCTCGGGATGGATTTCATATGGTTAACGGGCATTTTTGGCCTTAGAAAGTCTGTTGTTTCTGGTGTTAACACAACAATGATTTTTCATCGCGATTGCATGGAAATAGCTGCGATCGCGTAGATTAAAAGTCGAGGCAGGTGTAGTTGTTCTATGCGATCATGTAAGTGTGTCTGTGACCGCATAGCTTGGCAGGCTAGAGCTGTGCGGTCGCGTTGATCTTCATGCGATCGCGTAGAGTTATCGGCGCATGGGGAGTGAGTTCATGTATTCTTCGGGATCGCGTGGGTAAGTTTGCGATCGCGTGGGTTGAGGTCCTGTTTAATCGCGATCGCAGGTGAAAATATGCGATTATGTAGGGTCTTTTAAGGGTCTGTGGAATTTTCTCTTCGCGATCGCGTGGGAACTCCTCCAATCGCAGTGAAGTAATAACTGGAAAGTATATATTAAAACCCTCCGCGACCTTTGCCAACTTTTCCACCATTTTTGAATGGGAATAGAGCTTTTGGAGCGATTTGGAAGAGGGGAAATCATCGTTCTTCATTTAGGTAAGTATTTTGGACCCTAAAACTATTATAGGTGATTAAGGAAAAAATTATCAGTGTTTAATCCATGAAAATCAGTAGAAAAAATGGGATTAGGACTTGAGATTTTGAGACCTTTAAGGGTCGATTTGAGGGGTCAAACGAACTCCGATTTTAGCGTTCTTTATATTAACGGACTCGTGAGATGATGAAGAACATTTTGGTATAAAATTTGTTGAGTTCCGACATGCAGGCTCGGGGGGTCGGGTTTTGGCTAAATTCGAGTTTTATACTAAAATTGGTACTTTTCAATTGGAATTCATTCCTTAAGCATAATTTGATGATAAAAATCTGAACTTGGTAGATTTGGAGTGCTCGGAGGTTGATTCTAGAGGCAATAAGGTTTTAGAGTAGCTTTTCGGGCTAGTTTGAGGTATGTAATGTTCTTAAATCATGTTCTAAGGGTATGAAACCTGAACTTTGCATCCTTTCACAAATTTTGGAATGCAAAGATTGGAAATTTGGAAATATATTCCTTTTAGCCAACTATTGAGCTGCGAACCCGATTTTTAAGCTTATGCTTAATAGTATTGATTTATTTTGATATAATTTGGGCTGCAAGCCATGTTTAGGGACTAGTGCTGATATGTTTACCCCTTGGGGGCTGTTTTACTATTATCCTCACTGGATATGTTATGATTTTCACTCAGTCTTTTCTTGGTAATAATTTTGACACTCAGAGTATTTTGATATTATTTCCTGAAAAAATGAAACACTATTTTGGGTCGAGAACCCGGTTTAATGATGGCCCGAGTGGCAGGTTGAGAGTTTCTGTCTGAGTGAGGCTGTGGGCCAATATTGTGAGGATGTTATGATACGAGAGAGGCCGAGGGCCAATATTGTGAGTAAATTGTGCCATGATGTGGCTTGGGTTGTAGGAGCCCATCCGGAGTCTGTAAACCCCAGTGAGCGCAGGTACCTACTAAGTGCGAGTGATGCATGCTGGGCTGATACTGAGTGACTATGAGGTTGCCTGCTGGGCTGATATTGAGTGACTGTGAGGTCGCCCGCTGGGCTGATACTGAGTGATGTTGAGGTGCTGAGGGAAATTGTTACGAGAAATTATTTTGGCCCGAGGGGCAGATTTATGATGATTTCACTGAGTTTTTTTTTACTATGATTGACTTCGTTTTTCAAACTGAGTTTTACAGAGAGTATTACTGATATACATTGAAATTATACTTGTTTCAAAGGATTTCTGGAAATTGGTTTTCGAACTTATGTATTTGATGTATACTTTATGGTAACTTGGTGTTTTACTGTTTATGTTAATTAGTGTATCTGTGCTGTGTGTTTCGTATCTCTCAGACTGTGATTTATTTTTATTACTAATGATTTGATGTACTTATCATTAATCCCTGTGCCTTTATGAACAGATCCAAGTACCGGTTCAGAGCAGTAGCTGTCTTTGTTCGCTTTCAGCAGATTCACGGGATTTTGAGGTAGCTATCCAGCGTCCGCAACTTCTCCATTTCCCTTCCTTTATTAGTATTAGTATTTATTTCATAGACATTGATTAAGGCATTAGCATAGTTAGTTATATTTCTTAGATGCTCGTGACCATGTTGACTCCAGTCTTGGAGAGTTGTTTAGACTGTTAGATTAATGGGGGCATAAAGACTTAAAGAAATTATTTTATGCTTTGTTGTTGCTTGTTATTGATTATTGAAACATTATAATAGAATGGATGGGTAGTTATGTGATGGTTGGCTAGCCTAGTTCCACGATAGGCACCATAACGACCTGTTAGGCTTTGGGATTGTGACAAGTTGGTATCAGAGCTCTAGGTTGCATAGGACTCAATGGTCATGAGCAGGCTCAATAGAGTCTTGCAGATCGGTACGGAGACGTCTGTACTTATCTTTGAGAGGCTGCATAACTTTTAGGAAATATCTTATTTTCTTGAACTCTTTCGTGCCAATCTATTGATTTTTGAAATCTAAACTCATGTTGTTTCATTCTCTCATAGATGGTGAGGACACGCATTACTAATCAAGGTGACCAGACACCAGCCAGACCCACAAGGGGTAGGGGCCGTGGTGGAGTTATGGGACCAGCCCGCGCAGTAGCCGCGACAGTACTACATGATCCCCCTATCGTTCAGGATCAGGTTCCCGCCGATGGTGCTCCACTGGGACAAGACCGGCAGTGCCTATGGTTATTCTGGGTCTTTAAGAGACCCTGGCACAGATATTGACGGTGTGTACCATTTCAGACTCCATCTGCCTGGACACCTGAGCATGCTGTACAGGGTATTCAGGCGCCGCAGATAGTCCTAACCCAGCCGGTTGCCCTTGTTCAGGACTATATGGCTCCTACTATGTCTCAGGATGAGCAGCGCAGGTTGGAGAGGTTCAACAGAGTTCAGCCTCCGACTTTCAGCGGTATAGAGGGCCAGGATGACCAAGGGTTTCTAGATAAGTGCCAGAGGATACTACATACTACGGGTATTTTGGAGATCAGTGGGGTCTCATTTGCTACATTTCAGTTTACAGGTGCTTCTTCTACTTGGTTGGAGTCATTCGAAAGGCGTAGGCCGGCTGGTTCAGCACCTCTCACCTGGCAGCAGTTCTCCATGATCTTTTAGAGAAGTATGTTCCTCAGTCCCACAAAGAGGAGCAGTGCAAGCAGTTTGAGCAGCTGTGCCAGGGAGAGTTGTCAGTCACACAGTATGAGATAAGGTTTTTCGAGTTGGCTAGTCATGCTTCTAAGTTAGTCCCTAATGATAGGGAAAGGATAAGGAGATTTGTTGATTGTCTCACGTATCAGCTTTGTATTTTGATGACCAGGGAGAGAGTGTCTGAAGCCACATTTTAGCAGGTTGTTGACATAGCTCGGGACATTGAGTCAGTTCGTAGGCAGAAGCGTGAGGAGAGGGAGGCTAAGAGGCCTCGGGGATCAGGTAGCTTCAGTGGTGCCCCTTCTAGAGGGTGATTTCAGCACAGCAGAGGTCGTCCATTTAGACCTACACAGCGAGTTCGCCCAGCTTACAGTGGTGTATCTCCGGAGTAGGGTCCTCGCAGTTCTCATCAAGGACGTTCATATTTTAGTGCCTTTCCAGCTCAGAGCTCTGCCCGAGCATCATCTTATCAGGGTTCTTCTATGCATGGTTTGTCTGGTGGTTATCATGGTGTCAGGGGTTCTGGTCAATTTTATCTCCAACTCGAGGTGGTTTTTATGAGTGTGGAGAGTTCGGACATGAGTGGAGGCAGTGTCCCCGTCGTCCTGGTAGTTCATCTCAGTAGAGAGTTCAGCCCTCGACTCCAGCCCCAGTCACTCACCACCTACTCAGACATCCAGGGGTGGTGGTCAGGCAGCTAGAGGCCGCCCTAGAGGGAGAGGTCGAGCAGGTAGAGGCCAACCACGTATTTATGCACTTCCGGCTAGGCATGATGCTATGGCCTTAGATACGGTGATTACAGGTACTATCTTGATTTGTCACAGTGATGCTTTAGCTTTATTTAACCTTGGTTCCACGTACTCGTATGTTTTATCTTATTTTTCCCACTTTCTGAATATGCCTCGTGAGTCTTTAGTTATGTCTGTTCATGTTTCGACTCCGGTGGGTGATACTATTATTGTGGACCGTGTGTATCGATCATATCTTATATCTATTGGGGGTCTGGAGACCCGAGTGGACTTGATGTTACTAACTATGGTTGATTTTGATGTAATTCTGGGCATGGATTTGTTATCACCATGTCATGCTATCCTTGATTGTCACGCTAAGACCGTGACCCTAGCTATGCCCTGAGTTCTGAGAGTTGAGTGGAGAGGGTCTATAGAGCATGTTCCTAGTAGAGTGATTTCTTATTTGAAAGCTCAGTGTATGGTTTAGAAAGGGTGCGAGTCTTATCTTGCTTTTGTGAGGGATGGTATTGACTTGGTGCCAGACACCCAACCTATCTCTACTCCACCTTACCGCATGGAACTAGCGGAGTTGAAAGAATTGAAGGATCAACTTCAGGAACTCTTAGATAAGGGGTTCACTTTGCCTAACATGTCGCCTTGGGGTCCGCCGGTGTTGTTTGTGAAGAAGAAGGATGGTTCGATGCGCATGTGCATTGATTATGGACAACTGAATAAGGTTACGGTGAAGAACCAATATCCTTTGCCTTGTATTGATGAATTATTTGATCAGCTTCAGGGAGCTAAGGTGTTCTCCAAGATTAACTTGAGGTCGGGGTATCACCAGTTGAAGATTCGGGATTCTGACATTCCGAAGACTGCTTTCAGGACCATATATGGTCATTATGAGTTTCTGGTTATGTAATTTGGGATGACCAATGCCCTAGCCGCGTTCATGCAATTGATGAACAATGTGTTTAAGCCTTACCTTGATTCGTTCGTCATTGTGTTCATTGATGACATCCTGGTTTATTCTCATAGCCAGGAAGAGCATGCTCAGCACTTGAGGGTTGTGTTACAGAGGTTGAGGGAGGAAGAGCTTTATGAAAAATTCTCCAAGTGTTAGTTTTTGCTTGGTTCAATAGCTTTCTTGGGGCACGTGGTGTCTAGTGAGGGTATTCAGGTTGATCCGAAGAAGATTGAGGTGGTGCAGAGTTGGCCCAGACCATCCTCAGCTACGGAGATTATGAGTTTACTTGGTTTGGCAGGATATTACCGTCGCTTTGTGGAAGGATTCTCTTCTATTGCTTCACCGACAAGATTTACCCAGAAGGGTGCTCTATTCAGATGGTCCGATGAGTGTGAGGAGAGCTTTCAGAAACTCAAGTTTTGTCTACTGGTTCGGGTTCTTACACAGTCTATTGTGATGCTCCTAGAGTTGGCTTGGGAGCGGTATTGAGGCAGGACGCTAGGGTGATTGCCTACACGTCTAGACAGTTGAAGGTGCACGAGAAGAATTACCAGTGCACAATCTTGAGTTAGCTTCCATTGTTCATGCCTTAAAGATTTGGCACCATTACTTGTATGGGGTACAGTGTGAGATTTTCACTGACCATCAAAGCTTGCAGTGTCTGCTGAGGCAGAAGGATTTGAATTTTCGGTAAAGGAGAGAGTTGGAGCTTCTCAAGGATTATGACCTTACTATTTTGTATAACCTGTGAAAGGCCAATGTAGTGGCCGATGTCTTGGGTCCCAGGGCCGATAGTTTGGGGAGTCTAGCATACCTTTCAGCAGCAGAGCGACCTTTAGCACTTGATGTTCAGGATTTGGCGGGTCACTTGGTTAGATTATATTTGTCAGACCCTCCACGGGTATTAGCTAGCATGGCTTCCCGGTCTTCTCTCTATGACCAGATTAGAGCTCGACAGTATGATGATCCGCATTTGTTAGTACTCCAGGATAGGGTCCATCGAGATAATGCCAGGGATGTGACCATTGGTGATGACTATGTTATGAGGATGCATGGACATATTTGCGTGTCTAATGTGGATGGGCTTCGAGAGTTGATACTAGCAGAGGCTCATAGCTCGCGATATTCCATTCATTCGGGTGCCGCGAAGATGTATCAGGATCTGAGATAACATTATTGGTGGAGGCGGATGAAGAGAGATTTTTTTGAGTATGTAGCATGGTGTCTCAACTGCCAGCAAGTCAAGTATGAGCACCAGAGACCAGGTGGATTACTTCAGAGGTTAGATATTCCGGAGTGGAAGTGGGAGCAGATTACAATGGACTTTGTAGTTGGGCTTCCACGGACTTCGAAGGGTTTTGATGCTATTTTGGTCATTGTGGATAGATTGACTAAGTCTGCGCACTTCATTCCTGTTGGTACTTCTTATACTTCAGAGTGATTAGCTGGTATTTACATTAATGAGATTGTCCGATTACATGGAGTTCCGGTTCCTATTATTTCTGACAGAGGTACTTAGTTCACATCTCAGTTTTGGAGGGCCGTAGAGAGAGGTATGGGTACTGATGTATATTTGAGAACTGCATTTCATCATCAGACCGACGTGCAGTCAGAACGGACTATTAACATTTTGGAGGATATGTTACGGGCTTGTGTGATTGATTTTGGTGGTTCATGGGATCAGTTTCTTCCACTAGCGGAGTTTGCATATAATACCAACAACCAGTCCAGTATTCAAATGGCCCCATATGAGGCTTTATATGGTAGGAGGTGTAGATCTCCAGTTGGTTGTTTTGAGCCTGGTGAGGCTAAGTTATTGGGCACAAATTTGATTCAGGATGTGTTGGATAAAGTGAAGTTGATTCAGGAGCGACATCACACGCCGTAGTCTAGGCAGAAGAGTTATGTTAACCGGAAGGTCCGGGATGTGTATGGAAGGTGATAAGGTACTACTGAAAGTATCACCCATGAAGGGTGTTATGAGGTTCAGAAATAGAGGAAAGTTGAGCCCACGTTTTATTGGTCCTTTTGAGGTACTTCAAAAGGTTGGAGAGGTGGCTTATAAACTTTCCTTGCCACCCAGCCTATCGAGTATTCATCCGGTATTTCATGTGTCTATTCTTAGGAAGTACGTTGGTGACCCATCTCATGTATTAGACTTTAGCAGAGTTTAGCTCGACCGTGATATGTCATATGAGGTGGAGCTAGTAGCAATTTTAGCTCGCGGGGTCAGAAAGTTGAGGTCTAAGAATATAGCTTCAGTGAAAGAATAGTGGAGAGGTCAGCCAATGGAGGAGGCTACTTGGGAAACCGAGCGAGAGATGCAGAGCAAATATCCTTACTTGTTTGAGACTCCAGACACGTTTTTATACCCGTTCGAGGACGAACATTTGTTTAAGAGAGGGAGAATGCAACGACCCGGTCGGTCGTTACGTAGAATCTGCATTATTATTTACTGTTATTGCCACATCATAGCTTGGTTAAACTGTACTGTGTTAGAGTTGGTAGGCTCGGAATCAGAATAATTATAATGAGAATTTAGTCACTTAGTATTTAAAAATAGCCTTACAGTTGGAAAAGCCAACTGAGAGTTGAGTTATTGGTAAACGACAGAATGCGGATTTCATAGCTCGGATAGCTTCGTTATGTGATTTGGGACTTCGGAATGTGTTCGGAAATTTTTGTAAGGACCGATGTAGAATTAGTCTTGAATTAGCGAAAGTAAGTTTTTTGTGTTTTCCGGCCAGCAGTGGAAGAAAGGATATCAGGGTCGGAATGGAATTTCAATAGTTGGAACAGGTTCGTAATGTCATTTTGGATATGCATGCAAATTTTCAGGTCAATTGGAGTTGTTTTGGATAGTTTCGGCATCGTTTGTGGATTTTAGAAATTTCAAAGTTCTTAGGCTTGAATCCGACGTGATTTTGGTGTTTAGATGTTATTTTTGGTGTTCTGAGAGTGCAACTAAGTTTGAATGATCATTTATGATGTGCTGGTAAATTTGGTAAGGGGTTCCCGAGGGGATGGGGATGGATTTCAGATGGTTAACGGGCATTTTTGGCCTTAGAAAGTCTGTTGTTTCTGGTGTTAACACAACAGTGATTTGTTCATCGCGATCGCATGGTAATAGCTACGATCGCGTAGAGTAAAATTCAAGGTCGGTGAATTTGATATATGCGATCGCGTAAGTGTGTCTGCGATCGCATAGCTTGGCAGGCTAGAGTAGTGCGGCCGCGTGGACCTTCATGCGATCGCGTAGAGTTATAGGCGCGTGGCGAGTGAGTTGATTTATTCTTCGCGATCGTGTGGGTAATTTTGCGATCTCGTGGGTTGAGGTCTTGTTGAATCGAGATCGCCTGTGAAGGTCTGTGATCGTGTAGGGTCTTTTCAGGGTATGTGGAATTTGCGCTTCATGATCGCGTGGGAACTCCCGTGATTGCGATGAAGTAATAACTGGACAATATATATTAAAACCCTTTGCGCACTTTTCCACCATTTTTGAATGGGAATAGAGCTTTTGGAGCTATTTTGAAGAGGGGAAATCATCGTTCTTCATTGAGGTAAGTATTTTGGACCCTAAAACTCGATTATAGGTGATTTTGAGACCTTTAGGGGTCGATTTGAGGGGTCAAACTAACTCCGATTTTAGCGTTCTTTATATGTATGGACTCCTAAGGTGATGAATAACATTTTTCTATAAAATTTGTTGAGTTCCAACACACGGGCCCGGGGGTCGGGTTTTGGCTAAATCTGGGTTTTATGCTAAAATTAGTACTTTTCAATTGGAATTCTTTCCTTAAGCATACTTTGATGATAAAAATCTGAACTTGGTAGATTTGGAGCGCTCGGAAGTTGATTATAGAGGAAAGCGGGTTGCAGAGTAGCTTTTCGGGCTAGTTTGAGGTAAGTAATATCTTTAAACCCTCTCATGAGGGTATGAAACCCTGGACTTTGCATCCTTTCACGTATTTTGGAATGCAAAGATTTGAAATTTGGAAATATATTTCTCTTTAGGAAACTATTGAGTTGTGAACCCTATTTTAAGCCTATGCTTAATAGTATTGATATATTTTGATATAATTTGGACTGCAAGCCATGTTTGGGGCCTAGTGCCGATCTGTTTACCCCTTGGGAGTTGTTTTTACTATTTTCCTCACTGGATATGTTATGATTTTCATTCAGTCTTTTATTGATAATTGTTTTGACACTCAGAGTATTTTCATACTATTTCTTGAAAAAAAATGAAATACTGAGGCTGCGGGCCAATATTGTGAGGATGTTATGATACGAGGGAGGCCGAGGGCCAAAATTGTGGGTGATTTATGCCATGATGTGGATGGCCGAGGGCCATTATTTTGAGTAATTTATTCCATGGTGTGGCTTGTTATAGCGCTTGGGCTGTAGGAGCCTCTCCGGAGTTTGTACACCCCAGTGAGCGCAGGTACCTACTAAGTGTGAGTGATGCCTGCTGGCCTGATACTGAGTGACTGTGAGGTTGCCTGCTAGGCTTATATTGAGTGACTGTGAGGTTGCCCGCTGGGCTGATACTGAGTGATGGTGTGGTGCTGAGGGATGTTGTTATGAGAAATGATTTTGGCCCGAGGGGCAGATTTATGACGATTTTACTAAGTTTTTTGACTGTGATTCTCTTCGTTTTTCAAACTGATTTTTACTGAGATATATTGAAATTATACTTGTTTCAAAGGATTTCATGAAATTGGTTTTCGAACTTATGTATTTGATGAATACTTTATGGTGACTTGGTGTTTTACTGTTTTTGTGAATTGGTGTATTTGTGGTGTGTGTTTCGTATTTCTCAGACTATGATTTATTTTCATTACTAATGAGTTGGCGTGCTCATCGTTACTCCATGTGCCTCTTTGCACTGATCCAGATACCGATTCGGAGCAGTAGCAGTCTTCGTTTGCTTTCAGCAGATTCACGGGATTTCGAGGTAGCTGTCCAGCGTCCGCATCTTCTCCATTTCCCTTCCTTTATTAGTATTAGTATTTATTTCATAGACATTGATTAAGACATTAGAAGAGTTAGTTATATTTCTTAGATGCTCGTGACCATGTTGACTCCAGTCTTGAGAGAGTTGTTTAGACTGTTAGATTATTATGTGGGCGTAAAGAATTAAAGAAATTATTTTTTGCTTTGTTGTTGTTTGTTATTGATTATTGAAACATTATAATAGAATGGATGGGTAGTTCTGTGATGGTTGGTTAGCGTAGTTTCACGATAGGCTCCATCACGACCTGTTAGGATTTGGGGTCGTGACATTATCACATGTATTATTCCAGTTAGCCATAGAGATACTTCAGTTCTATCTGATTCAGGCTCTTCTTATTCCTACATGTCATCCTATTTTTCTTCATATCTGGTTGTTCCTCATTATTCTTGCAGTGCTCATGTGTATGTGTGCACGCGTTAGGGAGATTTTATTATTGTAGATCACGTCTATCGCTCATGTGTGATTACTATTGGGAGCCTCGAGACAAGAATAAATATTCTACTTCTTGATACTGTAGACTTTGATGTTATCTTGGGTATGGATTGGGTGTCACTTTATCATTCTATATTTGACTATCACGCCAAGACAATGACCTTAGCCATGCTTGAGTGGCCTCAGTTAAAGTGTAGAGGGACTCTTGGCATTTCTACCAGCAAGGTTATTTCCTATTTGAAGGATCGACGCTTGGTCGAGAAGGGATGTTTAGCATATTTGGCCTACGTTCGTGATTCAATTGAGGAGGTTCCTCCCATGGATTCAGTACCAGTTGTGCGTGAGTTTCCAGAGGTCTTTCCCAGGGATCTCCCCATTTAAGCCTATTGAAACCATAAACATCTGCCTTCCAAAACCTATGCCGACTTATACTAAAACAACTGCTATTGACCTCAAATTTTGCACACAAGTGATAAATGACATTACATGATCGCTCAAACTTCCAGAATGAAAATCCAACCCGATATCAATAAAGTCAACTCCCGATCAAACTTCCCAACCTTCTAAACCTTCAACTTTCTTAATTTTGCCAATTCAAGCCGCAACGACCTACGGGACTCCAAAGAAATATCCAGACACACTCCTAGGTCGAAAAGTATCATACGAACCTATTGCAACCTTCAAATTCCGGTTCCGGGATCGTTTACTCAAAATGTTGACTGAAGTCAAACTTCGCCACCTTAGACCACTATTAAGGAACTAAGTGTTGATTTCAGCCCGAACACCTCCAGACCTAAACCAACCATCCCCGCAAGTCATAAGTTGTAAAAGAACATACGAAGAGTCTTAATTAGGGAAATAAGATCTTAAAAAAAAACAATCCGTCGGGTTGTTACACAGAAGGACTTTCCCCTAGAAACTGTAAGTATATGTGCCTGATCAAACTAGTCCCAGAGTTGTTCCTTTGCACCTAGTTCAAAGTTTTTCGAGCATTAAAGATCTGTCTGATCATCCAACTAGCTTGCTTAGGTACTGGCACTTGTAAAAATTGTTGTCCTTTTATGTACTAGATCCATTTAATCCAGAGTTTGTCTTATTTAGTTTCCACATCCCAACACACATTGGTAATACCAACTCTGTTCCACAATTGAATATTTACTAGATTCAGGCCTCCACTAAGCTTAGGAAAAAAAATCTTCTCCCTAGAGACCAGGGCCTTCTTAGTAATATTATTGTCAACACACTAGATATAGCTCCCATAATAGGCATCAATAAGCTTTAGCACTTTGACAAAAAGTGGTAGGAGTTGAGACCGGTAGGCTCTGATGCGAAATATCACACTTTTCACTAGTTGTGCCCTCACTGCATAGGATAGTTTATAAGTTATCCACGAGGATATTCTTGACACTATCTTTTGAATAAGAGGGTGTCATTGGATCATTGAGATCTTTTTAGTTGATAGCGGTATGCCTGAGTATTTGAAAGGCAGTTCCCCATGTCCATATCCGAGATGTTGTAGAATTCAATTTTTTTTAGGTGGAGAATCACCTCCAAAATAAACATAACATTGTCCTAAGTTCGCTTGATGTCTTGATGATTGTGAGAAGATGATGAAACATCTATGCGTAGCAGAAACTGATGGTAAGTATCCTCTTGCAAACAATAGTAAGTCATCTGCAAAGCTTAAATGTGTGATGCCCAGTTTAGCACACTTTGGATGGTATTTTAAGTCACTGTTTCCTTTCAACCCATTTAGGATTCTACTTAGGCACTCCATGACTATATCAAATAGGAAAGAGGGGATAAGATCCCCTTGTCTACGTCCCTTTACAGCATCAAATGGAACAATAGTCTTCACATTTATCATTTATAGTATAATTAATTGTCTTGACACATTCAAGAATCCAGCCAAAAAATTATGTAGGGAAGCCCAAAGTATCCATTACTTGTTCCAAAAAATCCACTCCACTAAGTCATAGGCTTTTCGTAGATCAATCTTACACCTGTCAGAAGTATGCTTTCTTGTGTGAGACTTGACCAATTCATGGGCAAGGATAATGTTATCAGCAATTCTTCTCCCAGGAATGAAACCAGCTTAATTTGCACTAATTATAGATGTAATGATCTTCTTCATTCTTTCTTCTAACATCTTAGAGATGATCTTATAGAGTAGAGTACAAACCTTAGGTACTAATCTTATAATGGTACAATTTATGGCCTTATACATTCTACTAGAGTTAAAATAAATTCTTTTACAACTTCACAAACTTCCTCCTTAATTATTGGCCAGGTTTTCTTTAAGAAATGGGCAATTTAACCATCTACCCTTGGCGCCTTGTCATTATTAATCACAGGTAAACCTTCAAAGATATCTTGGTCATTGACTTCTGCATAGTGCTGAAGTCTTTGTTGTTGTGAGAGGGTAGGTACTTGCTTCATGATCTCCCTGATGATAGCAAGAAGAGCCTGGACATAAATTCCCATCAAGGATTTGTACAGCTCAGTAATTTCATATTTTATCAACTCAGAATCATTTAGTGCATGTTCATATAGAGCTGTGACCCCTTTGATCTGCTTCTTCTGAGTCTTTTCCTTTATTACAACAGATAAAAACTTGGTGTTTGAATCCCCAAGTTTAATACATTTAACTCTAGACATTTACTTTAGCATATTTTTCTCTATGAGGGACCATTTTCCAGCTGATGAAGAATATCTTTCTCCTGGTCTAGTAGGTAGTCAGTACATTGTGTTATAATCTTCTCCTGAATACCTTGAAGTTCATCTCTAGCCTTGTCAATCTTAGCGGTAATAGTATTGAATTCCTCATTGTTCAATGCCTTGAGTCTAGGATTTAAAGCTTTATCTTCAGCCAGATACTCTTCATTCTCCATTCTGCTAAACTCTGAACCAATACATCTTGCACTAGCTGTAAAAAGTTAGCATGGTCTGCCCAAGCATTTACAAATGTGAAAGGAATTTTCCAAACCTAGTAGTTGTGTAGATTGATAGCAACATAGATGAATGGTCAAATATTAGGGGCACATCATATTCAGTTTGCACATGCCCCCATTGCATCATTCATTCAAAATTTCCAACGACTCTGTCTATTATACCACTAACTCTATCTGGTCCATGTTGCTTGTTTGACCAAGTATATTAGTCTCATTTCCATGACAATTCACTAAGATGCAATGCTTGAATAAAATCAGTGAAGTCCTGTGTTTCTTCATATGTTATATGCATGCTAGAAAACTATCTTGAGGATAAAGCACAACATTGAAGTCTCCACATATTATGCAAGGTGCAATTATTTTTGCAACCAAAGTATGCATGTCAACTCATAATGCTTTCATTTTCTCAGATGTATTGAACACATGCAATGTTGATCTTGTGACATTGTCAAAGGGTATTTCAAATGTAATTATATAAGGGTATTTTGGTCTTTTCAAGAAGTAAACTACCATTGGTAGAAACTCACTTTTTGAAATAATATTTACATTCTTCTCAGATATTACTCACAATTTCTAATCCCTCAGCCTTTCAATAAGCTAACATTTTTGGCTTTTCTCTTCTTTCTAATCCTATTTGAACGCGTATTTTTATAAAACCCTTTCCCACTCATGTCTGTATTTTTTTCTCTTCATATATTAACCTTCTTAAAAATTATGCTCACCAAAGCATCCCTAAAAATTGTTGTATGAAATTATTTATGTCCCATCATAATCATGTAAGTTTGAACACACACATATATATATATGTATATATATATATATATGTATATATATATATATATATCTATATATATGTATATATATATATATATATCTATATATATGTATATATATATATTTATGTGTGTATATATATATATATATATATGTGTATACACACACACACACACACACACACTCACACACAAAAAAATCATAGACTATTCAATTTAAAAATTTTA
>ML309996.1:0-16625 GCA_005239505.1 Nicotiana paniculata
ACTTACCAAATATTAATCGTTAAATATATGGTAAGTGGGGGGACTATCTGTATCGGTAAAAAAAAGTTTCACACGTAAGCCAGCTTTTGACAATTCAGCCAGTCACGTGGATACAGGAAAACGTGGCAGCCGGATGTGATTCTTTGAAGAGGTACGGTACAAAGAGGCACGGTTCAGTAAACCCACGAACTTATCAGCCACGGGAAACTCAACTTGATCAAAACGGGAGAGAGGCACGGTCAAAATGAATCTAGACAAAGCTATGAGCAGATTCAAGGACCCACAATTGATTACTCGAACGTTATGTAATCGCACCCCAATTACCGTTATCCTTTGTAACGCCTCATTAATGTCATAATTAGTCATTAATGAGTAACCATAGCAAGAGTNCGAACGTTATGTAATCGCACCCCAATTACCGTTATCCTTTGTAACGCCTCATTAATGTCATAATTAGTCATTAATGAGTAACCATATCAAGAGTCGTACGTTATAAGAATCTCCTGTATAAGGGGGGGGGGATACAGCTTGTAAAGGCATCTGATTCTCGAATACAATTAACTTCAATTTTGTATATTTCTGCAATATTGTCTATTATTCATTTTTCTCAATTACCTTGATTATCAGTAACCCGTATTCATCTTAAAAATAACTTTTAGTCAAAGGGTCTAATTCTTTGGTTAAACACCAGTCTTGTCAAAGGAACGGGGGCCTCGAGCTCGATAGCCTTGGGGTCTCGAGGTCAGTTAGTAGCACTAAAGTATGAACAATAAATGAACAATAAAGTTGAAGAATAATCTTGAGCACAGTAAATGAGAAAAGCAGAGTGGAATGTTCTATAGTAGTGAATGATGATGTTTACAAATGATTGGAGTCCCCTTTATATAGGAATGGAAAATACATTTCCATTTACAGTAAAAAATATTATTGGTACAACTGTATAATCGCCTAGTATGGATTTGTACGAACCAATCCTGAGATTTACGCCTTGACCTATATATCCTTGAGAATTTCTCGCTTTTTCTTGACTGTCATCGATTTTGCACTGCCTCGAGGTAGGCCGTGTCAGGCCTTCGATGTGTTCACTCGAGGTATGCATTCTGAGATCGGTCTCGAACCTTACTTCGAGTCTTCCGAGCTCAGGCTCGGAACACAATATGGACTTCAAAATCGGACTCCTCCGTTTTTAGCCGTATACAATGTATTGTATTGTATTATTTTATAAATACAAAGTTTGGGTAGATTGTATTGCTTGTTGTTGTTAAATAACATTTTATTGTTTGGTTTGATTGTATCGTACTGTACCATTACTGATAAGTTTACTAAAATACCTCATTTGTTTAAATATTAAATTTATCAAGAATTATGCATAAAATATAACTTAGGAAATCCCTTTCTACTAATTTATTACCAAATATGCCTTGTAAATAGATTGAGCAATTAAATTCATGAAAATTCTAACAAAATTAACAATTTTACGTTGGAGTTGGAAGTGACAGAAGTTCTGGGAAAAAAAAGGCACGAAGACAAAATAGATTATAGGTGGGAGATTTGGAGTTAAAATTAAAAAGAAGAAGATAAAGGGTAAATAGAATTATGGAGTAATAAGTTAGGGTATAATTGGAAAGAAAAATAGGAAACAATCCCACCACACCAAATCGGTTATTTCAAAAAATGGGACTTTTTATTATTCCGGAACTATGAAATTAACAATACAATACAATCAATTTTAATGAAACAATCAAACCAAACATTGTTTTGGGATGACAATATAGTACGATACAATATGTAACAACCACCCAAACAAGCTATAAATTGTGGATGTTGAAACATCAAATGATTACGAGTAGGGATGATAAATGGGGCGGGGCTGGACAGGGTTGGGCTGGGTAAAACCTTAATAAGATAGGGTAGGACAAAGTTTTAATGGGGCGGGGCGAGGCGCGACACGTCAAAACACATTTTTAGAAAATAATAAATGGGGCAGGGCAGGAGTAGGTTAAAGTTCACTTTATATCTTTTCTGGGGCAACGCTAGGAGAGAGAATAGGTCTGTATATATCCTCTCGTATCTTGTGAGTATAATTTTTGAGTTTGGCCTTTTGAGTTTTTGGTCAGGTAGGAGAGGTAATAGGCCATTTTTAACAACAACAACTATTACCCAGATTTTCTTTTTTTAAAAAAGGACAAATTTTTATACTTAAAACACTTTAAATTTAAATATATTTTTTTACCCTTTGACACGCTTTTAGAGGGATATATTATGTTAAAGTCTTGAAGATTACAAAATAATACTAGCAAGAAAAAAAAAAGTAACAAAATAATAGTAACAATTTTTTGGTATTCGTGCAAACACTGTCAATTAATTGAAATGCATGGAGTAATAACTAGTAAGGGGTTCGAAGCATAAAGTTTTTATGTAGAATTGGAAATTAGTTCTTTATTTTTTGAAATATAATTCTCTGTGTTAGAAATTCATAAATTTACTAGAAATCAAAAATTTTATGTCTAAACTTTTGAATTCATAAATAATATTCTTGGTGAACTGAGCAGTGAATAGTTGAATAGCTCGACCTGATACTGCAAAAATCAAATATTATACACCTGATGTTTTAGACTTCAATACCACACAAGAAAATAGATTACTTTGTGTGGTACCCAATTTTCGAGTGTTGTCTCAGTAGAAGAATCTGGTTTTTCTTGGTGTTCCAACTACTACTGTTGCGGAATAATAAAAAGCAGTAAAGTAAAAACACAGATATTTTACGTGGAAAACACCTGGCTCAAAAGGTGAAAAAATCACGACCTGCTCCTCAGTAGGATTTTCTCAACTCTTCACTAAAAACTCTGAGCCAAACGAACTTACAAAATAAACTCTTTTGTAATCCTAGGACTAACTCTAATTCTTTTGTAGTAACTAGCCCCTAGCTAATTTCTACACATCTCAAGTTAACTCTAACTTGAACAATACATACCTATTACAATTGTTTCTATAAAAGCTGAAAGATACAATATGAAAAACTCCTACTACAATCAACTAGACTCAATAAACAATCAGATGGAACTGGTTCTTCTAGTTGAATTGTAGCCTTTGCATCGCAGAATGATTCTGCTAGCAAAAATAACTCGGGGAATTTTGCTTACAAACTTTGATTCACTTCAGCTTTGTGCGTCTAGAATTCCAGCAGAAACACATCAGGTATTTATAGAGTCAGTCGTTGAGCTTGTCTTCCAATTCCAGTTCAACTCTACTTGGGCGAACCAATTCGAATCAAACTCAACTTCCTTTCTTTTGTTACTTTCCTTGCTGAATTCGTCTTCAATTAATCAGATCAGTTTGCAACTTTTTCGCTAGTTCAAGATATGTGCTCTGATGGACCTGGTTCAACTGGTCAACCTTTTGTCAATCTTCAAAACTATGAAGTGACATGAGTCAACAACACCAATAATTCACAGAAGTTGAAAAGGTAAAAGAAATTAAAAGCATACTGCAAAATAAGAAATAAAGAGAAAAAAATAAAAACTAGTCTAACGGGACGGGGCAGGGCAAAATTCTGATAAAAGGCTAAACGGGGTAGGGCAGGGCGGGCCAAAATTATAGCGGGTCAAGGCTTGCCCTGCCCTTCCCTATTAACTTCCCTAATTACGAGAACAAAATAAAGTACCTAGCAACATAAATTGAAAATAAGTCAGCGTATATAACACAATAATCTAAGAACTTGAGTAGTGAAAATGATTCAAACATAGTAAGGTAAACGGTTACGATCTTATTGGAAAATAATCACAAGTTTCTTACAGAACCCTTGAGGCTTGTTTCATTAATACAATAAGAAGATTTAAAACTAGGAAATGGATAAAGGTGCAAATAGTGTAGAATTCAATATAAGATTATGTGGTTGGTTTATATATACATTTTGATTGTTGGTTTTATCAGCATGTCAACAGTATTTCTTTGATTTTGAGTGAAGACTTCTTTTGAACTTAATAAATTGAGCATTCAATTGAAAATTTTAATTCTGTGATGGATAGATGGGCTATTCTAAGACCTTAATAAATTCGTTTAGAAGTTCTTGCACCATTTCCACCAATTTACGTGGAACAATTACATAACATAAATCTTTTTAATCCGTATACAAAAAAATCATACTTCAATCACTATAAACTACCACAAATTATGATACACTTCAAACTCATGCATATGTTTTAAAAATATATATATAAATTGCTACAAATTCGAACCAAAATTCTGATCTTCTCAGTATATATATTTGAGTAATATCACAAGAAAAGAAATGATAGGCAAAAAAGTAAGAGAATATGTGAAAGTGTAAAGATCAAATTTTGCATTATTTCTTTAAAGGTTCTTTTAACTACATGGTGTAGTTATTAAATAATACTGGATCATGTTACACTTCGAGGTATAGACATTTTTCGAAAAAGTAAGATAATTGGTTAAAAGAATTGTAGATTTACTTTACTAGTAAATTAGACATGAATTGTATTTAAAAATGTATTGCTAGAATTATTTATGAAAAAGATCAAGAAAAAGAAATGTGTTAAGTTTTATACTTGAAAAAAGAAGGAAGGAAAAGTAACAATAAGCAAAGTAACTATCATCGAGCTTATGATGTTATTTTAAATTTTTTTAGGGCTTGTCTGGTTGGGAAACAAGTTATGAATTAGTTATATTATTATTACCCTCCTGTAATGATAAAAAAATTTCAACAATCTCGGAATAACTAATTTTGTGTTATGAATAGAATTCTATTTAGAGTGAATATTTATCTTTTAGAGAGTTTTACTTTGTGGCTAAGTCATTTTTCCCCTATAAATAAAGGGGTCTTACCCCATTGTAAATCATCCAAAAATTCAATAAGAATTCTCTCTATCTCTTTCTCTGTAATATTGTTCTTCTTCTTTTATTATTTTCATCACACGTTATCAGCACGAGACTGTACCGTCTCAAGAAGCTCTTTGAGAAGATTAAGGTTTAATTTGTCTCCTTTTTAATTATGACTGATATTATGAAAAGAAAGTTCGTTGCCCTTGAAATTTCGGGCAATAACTATATGACATGGGTGTTGGATGCTGAAATTCATTTAGATGCAATGGGTCTTGAAGAAGCCATTAAAGACAAAAATAAAGCATCTACCCAATATTGTGCTAAGGCCTTGATTTTCATGCGCTATCACTTTGATGAAGGGTTGAAAATAGAATATCTCACAGTCAAAGATCCACTTGTTTTGTGGAATGACTTAAAGAAAAGATATGACAACTTAAAGTTGGTCACTCTTCCACAAGCACGATATGATTGAGCTCATCTGAGGCTCCAAGACTTTTAGTTTGTTTCTGAATATAATTTTGCAATGTTCATGATTACTTTTAAATTGAAACTCTATGGAGATACTATCACTGACTATGATATGCTTGAAAAAACGTTCACAACATTTCATGACTCCAATATGGTCTTGCAACAACAGTACCGAGAGAAAGGTTTCAAGAAGTACTCTGAGTTGATTTCTCTTCTCCTTTTGGCTGAACGAAACAATGAGTTGCTCACGAGAATCATGAAAATCGACCCACTGGGTCTACACCATTGCCTGAAGTGGATGAGGTGTATTCCCATTATGCTAAACGTGGAAAAGACTGTGGCCCTATTAGTGGTCGTGGTCGTGGTCATGGTCGTGGCCATGGACAAGACATTTTCCTGGTGTTAATCACCCCCCAAAGAAAAATAACCACCAAAAGTGAAAAGGAAAAGATGAGAAGCCAAAAGCAAATGGTTCAGAAACTGAATGTTATCACTGCGGTGGAAAAGGCCATTGGGCAATATTTATCATACACCAAGACATTTGGTTGAGATTTATCAAGCATCTCTAAAGAATAAAGGCCATGAGCCAATTTTGTCTCTGACAATGATTTTGATTTGGATGTGGCAGACTTCTTTGAGCACCCTGATGGAAAAATAGACCACTTGATCAATGATGGATTCGTGGTTAATGATGATTGAGTAGTTTAATTTTCTTTATTTTTGCCTATTCGTAATATCTAGCGAATAAATATCGTGTAATCACGATTTTGTACATAAGTAGCAGTCATTAGTACTAATTAGTACTTTTTATTTTATGGAATAGTGTTAGTTCGTTGTGATTAAATGTAGTTCTACTATTCGTTGCAAACGATGTTTCAATTTATTTAGTCTTCATAGATTAATATATTATTTGTTAAAGTAAGTCTTCTAAATGTTCGTAATGCTTACTTTTTTTATCAAGTGGTCACGTAAATGTATCTTTAAATAATCCTAGAGATAAATCGCCTAAAATCAGTAAAAGAAAAAAAAATTACCATAGTATTGTTGGTCCCAACTGTTAGTTAAAAATTAATGTTTAAAGAAAGTTGTTTCACGACAATATTGCGCTAATTAGCATGAGTAAACTTTTTATTTAACTATATAACTTATCTGCTTCCGTAGTCCTGATTTTGGAAGTTTCGGATTGTTCTGTGAGATAATAGAACAATAGTGAACATGTTGATAGTAATTCGAAAAAATATGCTGCACCTTTAATATTTGCGTTCAAGCAAATTGTTTGTAACCCTAGTTTATTTCTTTAAAACTACTAATGTTTATTCGTATATTTTTTTTTGTATGTCAACTCATAGAAATTTCACGGGGCGTCCTATTTGGTCGCCCCATTTACATATACTCATATTTTTAAAATTATTTAATCTATACCCTAATTTTTACAACTTCAGGCGCCGCCTTCCTAATACCTGTACAAAACTTCAACTTATTTAGTGCTGAAATTTTTACAAATTAACTAAATAGATGCTGAAGTTTTTGAAAAAGCTTTATAAAACTAAACTTCAGCTTATGTAGTGCTGGAGTTTTTACAACTTAACTAAATAACTTCAGCATCTTCTGCTGAAGTTTTTCAAAAATTTTTTTATGAGAAACTATTGAATCCAAGACAAAACTTCAGCATATTGGGTGCTGAAGTTTTTACAACTAAACTAAATAACTTCAGTATCTTCTACCGAAGTTTTTCAAAAAGCTAATGACGACAAAACGAATGAACCCAGGACAAAACTTCAGCATATAGAGTGCTGAAATTTTTACAAATGAACTAATTAACTTCAACAGAAGATGCTAAAGTTTTTGAAAAAGCTTTATGACAAAACTAATTAATCCAGAACAAAACTTTAGCTTATTTAGTGCTGAAGTTTTTACAAATGAATTAAGTATCTTCAGCACTTCTGCTGAAGTTTTTGAAAAAGCCTAGAATGCTGAAGTTTGTGTGATTGGCTTTACTACTTCAGGCCCGTATGCCTGAAGTTTATGCAAAAAGTGGGTACGCTTGCAATTTTTTTTACAAAGCGGGTATAAGTTAAAACATGACCTAAAAAACGGGTATAGATGCAAAAGCCCCTGTCAACCCGTGGGAAGCAAATATGGATATTTCACAAAGCAAACTTGAATCAAAGCCCAATTGTGAAACTATTTATTTAGGTGATTCATGTACGACACATACAATATTCAAAGAGAAGAAATATTTCTCTCATTTAAGTATGTGTAAGGCAGATGTTACTACAATTTCTGGTAGTAGTAATCTAATTGAAGGCTCTGGAAGAGCTACTATAACTCTGCCTAAGGAAACAATACTTATCATAGAGAATGCAATGTTCTCCTCCAAGTCCAAGAGAAATTTGTTGAGTTTTAAAATATCCGCCGAAATGGATATCATATTGAGACAATAGATGAGAATAATCTTGAATATCTCATCATTACCAAAAATATCTCTGACCAGAAAAGGGTTGTTGAGAAATTCCCATCTTTATCTTATGGCCTGTATTGGACAATAATTAGTACAATCGGGGCATATTCTATTGTAAATCAAAAGGTTAGCGATTCCAATACTTTTGTACTTTAGCATGATCGACTGGGACATCCTGGATCAATTATGATGAGACGAATTATAGAAAACTCAAATGAGCATCTATTAAAGAATTTAAAGATTCTTTTAAATAATGAATTTTTTTGCAATCCTTGTTATCAAGGCAAGTTAATTATTAGACCATCACCAACAAAGGTTGAGATTGAGTCCCCTGCATTTTTGAAACGTATACAAGGGGATATTTGTGGACCTATTCACCCATCTAGTGGGTCGTTTAGATATTTTATAATCTTAGTAGATGCATCTGCTAGATGGTCTCATGTGTGCCTATTGTCATTTCGCAACCTAGCGTTTGCAAAATTAATGGCACAAATAATTCGATTACAGGTATAATTTTCCGATAATCCAATTAAGTCTATTAGACTTGATAATGCTGCTGAGTTTTCATCCCAAACATTTAATGATTATTGCTTATCAATTGAGATAAAAGTGAAACATTCTGTAGTTCACATTCACACTCAAAATGGCCTTGCATAACTTTAATTAAACGTCTGCAATTGATAGCAAGACCGTTACTCATGAAAACGAGGGGTCTTAGAGAGTTTTATTTTGTTGCTAAATCATTTTTTCCCTATAAATAGAGGAATCTTATCCCATTATAAATCATCCTAAAATTCAATAAGAATTCTATCTCTTTCTCTGCAATATTGTTTTCATCACATTTTGAAATTAATTATACTATAATTTTATCTTAATTAAATATAAAATTAATTCATCTCAATTTTAATAGTATCTCTTATGACTCGTATCAAACGAGCCCCTATTTCTAAAACAGGAAGAATAAACTATGGATATTGAGGTAGTGACATAAAAGTGCAACACCCAGTCCTCTTTCTTAAGTCAACACTTGGAGTCGCCGGTAAACTCCGCCACCCTCCGGCAACACTGGAGTCGCCGGTTTTCACAAGATGACATTGAACAAACCCAATAAACTAAACCTCAATATCATCATAGTCCTCCTTTTCATTTCAAGAACTTCACAATCTTTACATCCAAAGCCACCCCCAATTCCAATTCTACCAATACCAAAATCCCGCCAAATCTCATGGCAAATTGCAGAAATGGCACTTTTCTTGCACTTTGGTACCAACACTTTCACAAACACAGAGTGGGGAACAGGCCATGTTGACCCATCAATTTTCAACCCAAGTTCATTAAATGCTACGCAATGGGTTAAAGTGGCTAAAGATTCTGGTTTTAAGAGAGTTATCTTAACTGCTAAACACCATGATGGTTTTTGCCTTTGGCCTTCACAGTACACTGATTATTCTGTTAAATCAAGTCCTTGGAAAAATGGGTCTGGTGATGTTGTAGCTGAATTGGCTATTGCTGCAAGAAATGCTGGTTTGGAGTTGGGATTGTACCTTTCTCCTTGGGATAGGCATGAATCTTGTTATGGTGAGACTCTTGAGTATAATGAATATTATATGGGCCAAATGACTGAGTTGCTTACTAGGTAAAGTTTTTAGTTTTTTGCTCTGTGCTTTGGTTATGAATTGATTTGAGATTGTTTTGGGAATGTAAGAGCATTTCTTGGTTTGTTGGATTTTACTACTCTATTGTGGTGTTATTGTTGCAGACCTGAAATAAATAAATGTATAAAAGTTACCTTTCTAACAATTTAAGCTTCTAGATGAGGCACAGGCGGAGCTAAAGCCCAGCTACGTGTTCGGCCGAACAAATTTTGCTCAAAAAGTATTTTTGTGTTAAGAAATTCATTAAATATGTACATATATTAAATTTAGAACGCAATTATTCACAGTTGAAGTCGTTGTTCTAAAATCCACAACCCATAAAGTTAAAATCATGGTGCCGCCTCTGAGATGAGGGAATACACAAGGTTAGAAATTTAAGCTTCTGGATGAGGGAGTATATAGTATTAAAGTTAGTAAGATAATAGTTACAACTCCTATAGGGAAAATAATTAAGTATGTGGCTTTAGATTAATGCTAGTTCTGGCTCAATGCAGTTATTCGCGCTGTAATTGGCTTTATCTGTGTTACCTACTTCAGTTACTTATTTTGATAATATGACAAGCATTAGCATCAATTGAGAAAATGCTAGTTCTGGCTTTGTGAGTTTTAATGTTGCCAATTTGGAATGATTCTTTAAATTATGAGTTATATGATGACCGGATTTGTGAGTTCTTAGACTTACTAATGACATTAAAGAATAGCAAAATCAACTACTACGCTTAATTCCAAGCTTGTCGGGGTCGGCTATATGAATCCTCATTATCTCTTTCGCTTCATTTGGTTCTTTTTCGTATTAATGCCATTGAAGCCGCACAAATATTAACATATAGTAACAGTTTAATTGTTTGTGCCAGACAGCACATTTATAGGACAATTCTTCAATATTTTAGAAACCTTGAAGATTTATACCTTTTTCCCTAGGACAGGCAAATGTATCTACAGACACAAAAAACGTGAAGTCACAACCTTACTCGAATCGTGGTAATTTAGGTTCTCTGACAGGTATGAGAGGATCTGACTCCCACCGTGCATAAGTTTATATGTATTTTGGTTGTTTATTTCATTATTTCCTGTCACCATAACCTAAAGTTAATTAGTAATGGTCGTTTCATTAGTTTGAGTTACAATTTGGCTAGATCAAGAGTATTTCAATCATCTTGCTGAAGAAAGAAAAAAAGAGAAATCCTTGACATTATGAATGGTTGCTCAAACTCTTAAGATTAATTTGTCTTTCAAGATTTTAAGGGCTCCGTTAGTCCTGACTCCTTGGAAGGTAAGTAGAAAGGGAGCAGTAACAGAAAAGTATTTCTGCACCTTGACCAATTTGATTTGCTTGATGCTCATTAAGTAGTGCAAATCGCACTAATTACTACTATCATTTAGCATTTCTTATAATCACGTGTACTCATCTTCTATGTTGCTTGGATCTTTCAAAAATGATGCCGAGTGTGTCGGATCCTCCAAAGGTCATTCCTTTTTAGAGGATCTGACACGGGTGCAACGGCGCTTTGGAGGATTTGAGCAACATAGCTCAGTTTTATGCGGCAGAAATTAACATGTTCGAGTGCTATGAGCTATTATTCACTCACTTCCCTTAACCTAGGGTTGAACATAAAAAAATGCACGCATAATTAGACAAGACATATGTGAAACTTGATTACACAGCACATATAGGCAGAACTTATAGAATTAACTGCTTTTTTGTTTCCTTCCAACTTTCAATGAGTCGAGAAACTTCTAACAGCAATCCCTACCCTGATTGGGCAGATATGGAGAGATTAAATATATCTTTTTAGATGGCGCAAAAGGTGATGGTGAGAAGGATATGGAGTATTTCTTTGATGATTGGTTTAGCCTTATTCATCAACTCCAACCTGGAGCTGCGATCTTCTCTGATGCCGGTCCTGATACGAGGTGGGTTGGGGACGAGGCTGGTGTTGCTGGAACCACTTGCTGGTCCCTTTTCAACCGCAGTGCTGTCAAGATTGGTGGTGATAATGATTTCAGGTAAGTCTTGTTTTACTAATCTCGTCTTCATATTCTTATTTGTTTTCAGCAAAACCTCTTCTCTCATTGTTTTCCATTATAATGGGCATATCCTTCAAGCCCTCAGGGGTTTGGTTCAGTTGTAAGGATGCCCGATGTGTGGATTGGACGCATGCCATGAGTTCGAGCCCTGCTTCTGACACAAAGCCTGGCACTTAATTGGGAATACGGTAGAGGGGCGGGTCCATATTATCCCGAGTTTCTAACCGGTAGGCCAACTGTGGCCAGATCAGCTAACTTTAAGGATATCTCGGTTATCGAAAAAAAGAAAGGTTCATATCATTCACTAGTAACCAAAATATTTACTCTAATATGTTTATAAAAGTTTGAAAAAATATCTTCCGATTTATCATTGCAATCAATATGTTCTTCTAGAAAAGTTTTTGTACTGCTAAAAAATATTTTTAGTAAGTTGCTTTAGGATATGACCTTTGATAAGAGGATGTGGATGTCGAGAGTTAGTGTAGAAGGTTAGTAGGTAATCGAGAATTTCCCCTTTTCTTACCAGTAGTATTAGTAGCACTCTTGTATTTTCATATTCTTAGAGCTTTATTTACACCCGGTTGTTTTGTTCGCGTGAGCTATCATTTTTTTTTATAAGGTAAATTGTATTAATCAAAAGGGAGAGAACTCCCGTATACAGGAAGTATACCATAAAATAGAGAATTTACATCAGAACATGATTCTATACAAAAGACGCCCAATCTTCTATACAAGTAGGGGCTATATGAGTGCACCAAAAAAGTGATCAAAGATAAAAGACTATTCTTAAGATGTGAAAACGGAGACTCAATCCCCTAAAAAACTCTCTTATTTCTCTCCTCCCAAACTATCCGATGAGAGCTAACCGGGCGAATTTCCACGCCTTTTGCTTTCTTCTTCTACGAAAACCGGCCCAGCTATATAACATTTCCTTTACCGTGCTTGGCATAGCTGTAAAGGAAATGGGTGATGCCAAACACTGTTATACAACGTAAGGATATAAGGTAGGGTAATGTCGGCATGCACACTACTTTCCCCGGACACCACTTGTGAGATTTGAGGATTTGTTGTTGTTGTATTGTTCTCAATATGGTGGCCATATAGATCTGTGATATCCGTCGAATTTGACATTTTGCATGGAGTAAACACATTCTCTATTTCCTGTAGTGGAATCTTGTTAAGAAGCAAAGGATCCTGCTGCTTGAGTTGGAAAGATTTTTGCTTTAGCATATAGTGAGTGTCAAAATGGTTGTAAGCAATTAGAGATAACCTTGATTTAAGGTTACTAAGGCGTTGGCAAGTGTTAACAGTATGTGTTTCATCTGTGTAAGTGGGGAAAAGTGTTCTTATGGGAGTATTTCATTACTTGACCAAGTGATGGATAAACATTGAAAGCATGTTTTTCATTTCTTTTCTTTTGAAATCTTTTTTTAGGGTGGTGGGGGTGGGGGTGAGGGTGGTGAGGGTAGGGTATGAACTAGGCCATCATTAGATGCAATGGTCATTTTAGCTGGTATTAACACCTTTCGTAAAATTTAAAGGCCCCTATCGCTTGTGAAGTCCGTCAATTGAAACAAGAAATCTACATGGATAAAGTGCCTTCAAATGATGCATCAGTGTGTTTCCTGTGTTATTCAATTCTTTTCTCTATGCACACTGAGCTTCATTTTGTCTTGGTTATTTTTCATGTATTCAACAGATACTCAAAGGAGGGGGACCCATTGGGCCATGACTGGGTTTCCGCTGAGTGTGATGTGTCCATCCGACCTGGTTGGTTTTGGCATGCATCAGAAAAGCCAAAAAGTGCATTGACTCTTCTAGATTTATATTACAAATCAGTCGGTAGAAACTGTCTCTTATTGCTAAATGTACCCCCAAATTCATCCGGTCTCATATCAGATGAAGATATACAAGTCCTCAAAGAATTCTCTGAGCTTCGTGATTCTATATTCTCCCATAATATTGCAAAGTCTGCTTTTCTTTCTGCCAGCAGTACACGAGGAGGTCCGAATAATTCTCAGTTCAGACCCCAGAATGTTATTGAGGAAGGTTTATATACCTACTGGGCTCCAGATCAGGGACAATCGGACTGGGAACTATATGTAGAACTTCAACAAGTTATGACTTTCAATGTCTTGGAACTTCAAGAACCAATTCAAATGGGACAACGGATTATCGAGTTTCATCTTGATATATTAGATGAAAATGGGAAATGGCAACACGTGGTAAGTGGAACGACAGTAGGATATCGGAGGCTGTTAGTTTTTCCTACCGTGAAATCTCACCTGTTAAGGTTGGTTATTGACAAGTCAAGGGTGTGCCCTCTAATTTCCCACTTGGGAATTTACATGGATTCTCATTCTGTTTCAAGACATGTCTCTGATACACACACACAATCAAAGTTCATTAACAGCCTAGTTTTCAGGAGAGCTGCATACAACCGGTCTCAATCTGCTTCCATCTAATCTTTGTTGAGCATCTTTTCTAATGTTTTCGTGTGTGTATTTTTCTCCGATTTCAGGTGTTGTAACGTGTAAAGTTTATAAAACAGAACTTACATTAGTGTGGAGCAACTATTATGAAACTGCTCCCACCTAATCTTTGTTGAGCAACTTTCATTGTACTGGACATGAACCTTGATTTATCTAATGCTTGTCTTGGTAATTTTAACCTCATTTCAAGTGTTGCAATACAAAGTTCATCAATCTCAGATACAAAATTCACACATTTCGAGATTCACTATTCGAGATTCGCTAACATTTTGAATGCCCTATAGCTCAAACTTTTTGGAATGAGGTTCACCCGAGTATCCTTCTATTAAATGTTAACTGACGCTCACTGGCTCTCTATTCTCCATAAAGCCAACATTAATATTGACCATATGGCTATCTCATGGCTAGAATTCTTTCCATTTGCTATTTGGCACCTGTGGCTAAATAGAAATCAAACTCCTTCAACAATCTTTGGAACAACCTCTCCACCAGTACTGTACTAACGCGATCCATAGAATATAAGTACTGCACTAACTCAAATCTTCAAAGTCCTCTAACCTCAACTATCACTGTCAAATGGCACCCACCTCACTCCATTGCCTTAAAACTCAACATTGATGGAGCTTTTAAAGGAAAGTAGAAAAAAGGGGTATTGGGGGAGTCTTTCGGAACCATCAGGGGCACTGGAAACTGGGATACTATGGTGCAAACTTTGGCCTCACACCAATCCATATGGAATTACTAACTCTCAAATCGAGTTTACAATTGGCGTGTGACACAAATCTATCCAACATGGAGATCGAAACTGATGCCATAGATTTACTAATCCTAATTGACAAAAATAAGTGTTCTGTTTATGCTAACATCATTATGAGTGCAGGTCATTACTGAAGAGACTGGAGAACCTGATGATCCGGCATAACTTTCGCGGGGGAAACAAGATGGCTCACTTTTTGGCAACTGAAGGGTCAAAGCAACCAAACATCAATTACTTGACAACCCTGCACCAATTACCTACAAATTTTTTGAAGCTACTCCATGTTGACACAATTGGTGCCCCTATCCCTAAAAATGTCTTCGTTAATGTACTTAATAGACTAGCAAAACTTGGGAATCCTATTGTTAATTATTCTACTAGTACCAATAGCTATGATAGCTAGAATACTGGCAATCTCATCTTTATGTATTAACGTTTGTTAATGAATGAAAACTTCGTCTTTCTACAACAACAAAAAAGCGCGTGAACTCTGCATGAACTCTCGTTTACTTCGAATTTTGATAATTTCCCATTGCATACTATCAGAGGTTTGACATAATTTTGGTGAATGTTGTGTAATGTAAAGTAAGTAAATGACCTCAAGTCATCTTAGCATATTTGAGTTATTAACTGGTTAAAGAGTTAGTTCTATTTGTATGTATGGATTACTTTGCGGGTGCTCATTCAACTTTTATTTTATTATACTAAAGTCGCTAAATTATTTTTTGTGGTATCACAGTTATTCCACAATATTTTATAGTCAAAAAGTCACTCAACTTTACCTAAATATTATAGGAAATGTGAGTTGATTGCTTATATGGTCATTCAATGGTTAAAAATAGTGTACTTTCTTTATTTTGTAACAAAATAGTCCCTTTATTATTGGTACCACACCAAATATACTCTTAGTTAGAAATACCCGTCCGATAATAATTTAATGATGTGGCACAAAATGTTTGAAGCCAAAAAATAAATCCGTAAATTCCACCATTTAAACTAAGATAGGACTTCCTGACTCATGGACTCGGCTAACCTTACCATTGTTGTCTTTACCAAACAAGAAAAAGTATACAATTTCTCTTTACACCCACAATAAAATCTCAAAAGACAAAGCAGAAAACATACAGTTATCCCCGATAAAATATACTATTATCTTTCAAACTAGTGACCTCAACCCACCACTCACAGCTGGAGCCCAAATATTAAAATTTGTGAGTTGTGATTTTGCCATTTATTGGTAGCTTGTCTTTGTCGGTGGATACGCAATTAAATATTTATATTTAAATTTTTATATAAATATAAAGTCTAAGCAAATACTATTCAATTCGTCCGACCCCGTAACTCTGCTCTCACATCTGCATATCTTCATCCAAATTATAAACTTTAAATTTAACCATCCTTTCACTCATGTAACAATCATAAAACTCAACATTCTCTTTTGTACAAGATCCTCTTCGAAGCAATACCTAAACACTTGCTTCTCAAGTGGCTAGACTTGCAAATATTTAAGAATTTAGGTCATGGCTTAAATATGAGTCCCAAAATCGGTTATCGGTGCATAGAGGTGGCAATTTGAGCCCAAACTCATCTAACCCGCCCAATCCGTCCAGAGATTAATGGGTTGGGCTAAACACATTTTAACTCATGGGTTAATTTGGGCTGAGCCCAAGTTAACCCATTATTTTTTATGACCATCTGACCCATTTAGCAGCCCAAATACAATCCATGAAACTCACCCAAAACAAAGTAATTTCAACCCAACTTATCTAGAAAGTTACTTAGTTGCCCCAATTATATATATATTTTTTATATTTTCAATTTTTTTTCCTGCACTACCCACTCACCCACCATACCCCCTTACCCCCTAACCCACCCCGCGCAAACCCCTCAAAAAAATTCTAATTTACTTTTTTTTGTATTTT
>ML309998.1:0-18828 GCA_005239505.1 Nicotiana paniculata
ATGTGTAAAATTCCTATCACTCTATTGCATTATCATGAAGTTGAGACGTCTTCTTCATGTCATATAAAGGGCCCTCTTCCTTAAACTATGCATATTACAAAAAGGCATACATTTAATATGACACCGTGCCTATTACAAAAAGGTACGAGTAGTCTAAAGCATTCCACATGAAAAACTCGGAGGTAAAACTAAAACCTCGAAAAATGAAGCATGCAAAAGACTTAAAGAGTGAAACAGAAACTCGACAAAAGTCGAACTAACATTAATATATTAAAACGGGTAAAACTAAGTATTAACTTATACTTAGCCGTATAAAATTTTTAAATATATTGTGGTGCCCCTAAGTTGTAATTTGGGTACTTTAAAGAAATCCAAATTTACCCCCGATGGGACTGTGCGTAACCACCAATTGATACAAAGAGAAAAAAAAAAGGGATGAACCAACTAAATTTCTTCAATAGAGGGGTTGACTTCACTGGCAGAAGGAGCGGGGGCAACTAGGGATGAAGAGGCATGAGAGACTGGAATCTCACCATTAGGTGAAGAGAGGTTATGACATTGTTGAGATTTCTTCATGGCTTCCTTAGTTTTAGCTATTTCAGCACTAAAGTCAAAACCCTCTTGAGTCATTTCCATAAATGTGTCAAGGCGAGAATTCATGTACGCCCAGCTCACATCGACAACAACCACCTCTTCAAGATCTTCATAATCCTTTGTCCATACTTGAAGCTCAGCTCTCAATCCGTCCTTCTCCGCTTCCGCAGATTCATGGGCGGCCCTTAACGGTACAATCGACTCCTCTAAAGTTTGATCTTTGTCTAAAGCCTCACAAAGGTCTTCTTGAGTACGAGTGAGTGATTGCACGAGCTTGCCTGAGTATTCCTCCTTCTGCCCCAACAAGTTTTTCAAGTCTCTAATCTCCTCTAAGGCACGGGACAGCTGCTCAGCGAATGAAGACTCCAGAACATTCTTGTCTTTATCAGTCTGACTGGAAGAAGCCTTCTCTACTGCCAGTTCTGCTGCCATGAGTCTCATCTGCAACTTCAAGATACTCCTTTCCTCTTCTAAATCATCCATGTCAATCCTTAGGCTATCATACTTTGCTTTCCAATTATCAACATCGGCCTGCAACTCTTTTGTCTCCTGGTCCGTGTTTGAAATCTTCTTCATAAGCTCTATGCCTATAAGGTTAATCTACAAGAAATAAACCATTCAGATATGGTAAATTTCATATACGAAAATGAAAGAGGATAACTTGTATCATACCTTCAAAGAAGTATGCACGACCTCATTGGCCCATGTAAGACCACCGTGGCTGGCTAGCTTTGCTTTCTCAGAGGGACCTATCAAAGGCTTGAACCACACTTCGGGCTCACTCGTTTTCTTGAAAAGATTCCCCTCAGCTAGAACCTCTATTACCACTTGTCGCATCTCTCTGCTGGAAGACCCTACTTCCCTAACGGAAGGCATGAAAGCAAGCAGAAATGGAACAACAGCAGGCACGAAAGGTTGAGGAGCTGGAGAAGCCACGGGCAAAGAAGCAGGCACGGAGGGTTGAAGAATCGAGGAAGTTACGGGAAAAGGAACAACAGAAGTCGAAATAGCCTAAGGAGCAGACGAGACATCTTCTCTCAAAGAAGCAGGAAAGACAACATCCAAAGGGACATCGTCAGGAGCAAGATCAACACCCTCATGAATAGGGGAATATGAAACATCATCAAGGACAGAAGGCTCAATCACAGACACGAAAGTCAAGGTTAAGGGTATAAGCTCATCATCTTAAACCACCCGCCTTCTCCGTGGCCTGTGCACTAAAGCACCTTCTTCTTCTTCTTCTACGGAACGAGACTCACCAATCTTCCTCTTCGAGGAAGATGAACCAACAATAATTTCTTGGGCCTGATCCAAAGACATCTTTGGGATAGATGAAGCACACACCCCACGAGCGGAGAACCCTATTAAAAAGGAAAAAGTTAAACGACAAAGAAAGAAGAGACTCGAGTAAGAAGAGAAGCAAGAACAAGAGCTTCACTTACCGTGGGTCTTTACATGCCAACCATACCTCCCAGTGAGGTACTTCCAAGATATCTCTTCTAAAGGAGCAACAGACAACAATTTTTCTACCCAATCACGAATACCGGAGACATTCTCAACAGTATTCATGATTGCTGAGAGAAGAAGAAACAGATACGGTGTTAATAAAACATCTCAAGTCAAAATGAGAAAAAGTAAATAAATGTGAGCTAAAGCATACTCACGTGCGCGATTCCACTTCTCAGGGAAGGGAAGATTTTCTTCACCCACTAAACCAACAGTGGGTACAACAACGTACCGGAGGTACCAACTCCTATTCTTATCATCTCCAAGGGTTACCAGCACTCTTTTGCTTCTAGCAGTCAGAGTAAAAACCCCTTCACGAAATAAGGTAGGAGAGTAGATATGAATAAGATGGTTGAAAGTAAAAGGAACCGAGGCTAAATAAGCCAAACTCCTAAGACATGCGACAACTCGCCACAGAAGCAGACCAATTTGTCCTAAGCAGATATTATAAAAATGGCAGAACTCAATTATGACTGGGTCAATGGGGGGTCTAAACCCTAGAGTGAAAGGGTACGTATAAACAAAAGAATATCCCGTCTTGTAAGACGTTATTCTTTGATTACTATTCGGTATATAGACAGGGAATTCAAACCTCCAAAAGCACTCCCTACGAACAAGGGAAATCTGACCCTTAGTTATAAGGGTTGAATATCTTTCAACACTTTCAAGAGAAGAAGATTGGTCTACAAGAACTTGACTATCCCTAGCAAAAACAAACTCAGCAGGGACAATTTTATCGACTCCAGGTTCACGAAGGCATTCGCCTCTACCTCTAGAAAAAGACCGAGAAACCCTAAACTTTGGAGAAACTAGAGATCTAATGGAAGGAGAAGGAACTATCTGAGAAGAAGAGGAGCCCCTCGAAGGAGTGGATCCTAGACTTCTAAGTCTACCATCCCTCCGACTCCTAGTCGGAGTAGAAGATGGCGTTAAACTTTCAATATCTATTACTCCGTGAGGTTGGTTTGAAGAAGACATGTTTACAAAGGCAAGAAGAAAATTCTTTACAAAAGACAAAGTTAGAAAAGTGTTTTGTGGAAGCAAAGAAAACAAGAAAGGTATTTATACTTGAGGACAACCGTCAAACATGAAAAAAGAAGAAGAAAAATAATGATGAAAAGTCATAATTAAAGATGTCATTTCGGGACTGGCACAGCCGCAAAAAGCCCTAAAAGGTGTCGAGTAAATGCAGAACCAATCCGAAAAGGATACGTGGTATGAGCATTAAATGGAAGTGATAAACGACGCCTATGGTGCAGAGAAGGATACAATGATTCGAGGAAAAGAGGCGGCAAAATATTCCCGTCATAAATGAATATTCACTTACCAAATATTAACTGTTAAATATATGGTAAGTGGGGGGACTATCTGTATTGGTAAAAAAGAGTTTCACACGTAAGCCAGCTTTTGACAACTCAGCCAGTCACGTGGGCACAGGAAAACGCGACAGCTGGATGTGATTCTTTGAAGAGGTACGGTACAAAGAGGCACGATTCAGTAAACCCTCGAGCTTATCAGCCACGGGAAACTCAACCTGATCAAAATAGGAGAGAGGCACGGTCAGAATGGATCTAGACAAAGCTACGGTTAGATTCAAAGACCCACAATTGATTACTCGAACGTTATGTAATCGTACCCCAATTACCGTTATCCTTTGTAATGCCTCATTAATGTCATAATTAGTCATTAATGAGCAACCATAACAAGAGTTGTACGTTATAGGAATCTCCTATATAAGGGAGGGGAATACAGCTTGTAAAGGCATCTGATTCTCGAATACAATCGACTTCGCATTTCTATATTTCTGCAATATTGTCTGTTATTCATTTTTCTCTATTTCCTTGATTATCAGTAACCCGTGTTTATCTTAAAAATAAGCTTTAGTCAAAGGGTTTAGACCTTTGGTTAAACACTATTGCTTTCTTTGAAGTTACAACAATGCAGAAGAAAGGAGGAGAACTAAGAAAATCGTATGGAAAATCTGAGAGAATGGACTGGTATTTATAGCCAATGTTGGTGCAACTCTTCAGAAGGGCTGTTTATGTAAAACGGTCATAAAATAAATGGCTATTTACGCAACAATAAACCGAGAATTGAAGAGGAACCATAACTTTTCCATTACAAAAATGGAAAACGGAAAATGGATAACGATTAATATTCTGTTGGATTTAATATTAGTATTCGTTGGATTTATATTAATATTCGTTTACAAAAAACGGATATTTAATAACACTTCTGTTAATATTTACTATTAACAAAGAAATTTGGTCCAAAAAATTAATTAATCAATCGATCATTTGACCAAATTCGAAGCCGAAGCCTAGCCGAGCGACGACGACGACGACAACGCGAGACTTGCCTTCTTCTTAACTCTTTAAGAGCTAGAAGAAGAGCAATTGCATATATACCTATCAAAAATCTTTTCCTCTTCCAATATGGAACAATGTCCCTTTGTCAAGGAGGGAAACTCAAATATTTATTTTCCCTCCATTTCTCATTCACCCTCTTTTAAGCTACATTAAAGCTTTAAAACCCAACAATCCCCCACATGAATGGGGAATGGATATATCACGGAAATATGCATGAAAAACTGTGTGATTCGCAAGCAAGGATTAATTGCATCTGGATAAGTAGGTTTCCTTTTGAAATTTCCGTAGTGAACTTATGTCGAATATACTCGATCAATCGGTAGATTTGATATCTTTGAACCGTCGAACTTTGTTGTATACCTAGACAACCATAAGTCACACAATCAATCTTAACCATATTTGGTTCTCATTGTTGTGTTCGTTTCAGCCATGAACACCGACTGGTTTCATAAGTGCGTAGAGAATTGGCCTTACAAAATTCTCCTTGAAGCGGCTAACACTTCACACTTACATAGGTGATTCATAAACGTGTCATCCCGTATATACACTATTTGATATATCCCGTATCAAATTTAGAAATCATTAAAAAGCCTTAATGCTTTATCCTTGATACTGAACATTGTCTCATCACGAGAATGGAACAAATAATTTAGTTNCGATGATTTCTCAACTACCTCTCTAGTTAGGCCTTTTTTGAGTGGATCCGACACATTATCGCTTGAATTTACATAATCAATCGTGATAATTCCTCTAGAGAGTAATTTCCTAACGGTTTTATGTCTTCGTCGTATATGACGAGATTTACCGTTATGTATAACGCTCATATCCCTTCCAATTTCTGCTTGACTATCGCAATGTATGCATATTGGTGCCAACAGTTTGGGACAAAATGAAATTTCTTCCAAGAAATACGGAGGCATTCAGCTTCTTCACCGGCTTTATCTAAGGCAATGAACTCAGCCTCCATTGTAGAGCGGGCAATACAAGTTTGTTTGGATGACTTCCAAGATACCTCTCCTCCACCAATAGTGAATACATATCCACTTGTGGACTTAGAATCAGTTGATCCGGTGATCCAGTTTGCATCACAGTATCCCTCAATGACTGCAGGATATTTACNTCGGTGATCCAATTTGCGTCACAGTATCCCTTAATCACCGCAGGATATTTACTATAGTGCAAAGCAAAGTCCTGGGTATGTTCTAAATATCCCAAAACTCGTTTCATTGCCATCCAATGAGATTGACCTGGATTGCTCGTGTATCGACTCAATTTACTTATAGCACAAGCTATATCTGCTTGTGTACAATTCATGATATACATTAAGCATCCCAATACACGAGCATAATCCAATTGTGATATGCTTTGACCTTTGTTCTTTGCTAATGCAAGATTCACGTCAATTGAAGTCTTTGCAACTTCAAACCCTAAGTTCTTGAATTTGTCAAGTACTGTCTTAATATAATGAGATTGTGAAAATTCTAGACTTTGAGGAGTCTTATGGATCTTAATCCCCAGAATTACATCAGCAACTCCCAAGTCATTCATATCAAACTTGCCAGTTAGCATACGCTTAGTCGCATTTATGTTGGCAATGTCATTACTCATTATCAGCATATCATCCACATGTAAACAAATTCCCATGTTGGTTGTTCAATATAGATTCCATTTCACTATTGACTGCCTCTTTCCAAAACAATGATTCCAAAGAAGACATAGCTTCTTTAAATTCGCATGCCATTGTTTGGGTGCTTGTTTTAGTCCGTAAAGGGACTTAACAAGTCTACATACCTTCTTTTCTTTACCTGGAACCANGTTCGAGGATCATCCTCCAATAAGAAAGTCACAAAATCTGGTCCAAATGAAGTAGACGTTCTTTGACGTTTACTACATTTTGGATCCTCTTAATTAGAAGTGCTTTATTTTGTTTCTTCCCGAGGTTGTTTAGATCCTTCACCAATCGACTCACATTCCTTTTTATACGGATATATATATATTTTCAAAGAACTCAACATTATTTGATTCTATAACCGTATTATTATGAATGTCGGGAATTTCTGATTTATGAACCAGAAATCGATAAACTTTAATATTGGTCGCATATCCTATGAAAACACAATCAACAGTTTTCGGTCCTATTTTTACCCTTTTGGGTTTAGGAACTTGCACTTTTGCCAAACACCCCCACACTTTAAAATAATTTAAGTTGAGCTTCCTTCCTTTTTATTTTTCATATGAAATGCATTGTTTTTTGCTATGGGGTACTCGATTTAGTATCCGGTTAGCCGTAAGAATGGCTTCCCCCCACAAGTTTTATGGCAAACCAGTACTTATCAACAATGCGCTCATCATCTCCTTTTAATGAACGATTCTTTCTTTCCACAATCTCATTCGATTGGGGAGTGTAATGGGCCATTATCTGATGAATAATTTCATATTCTAAACATATTTCTTCAAAAGGAGATTCATATTCACCACCCCTATCACTTCTTATCATTTTGGTTTTCTTGTTAAGTTGCATTTCAGCTTCATTTTTGCATTGCTTGAATGCGTCTATTGCTTCATCTTTACTATTAAATAAGTAAACATAGCAATATCGAGTACTATCGTCAATAAAAGTTATGAAATATTTTTTTCCACCTCAAGATGGTATTGACTTCATGTCGCAAATATCTGTGTGAATTAAGTCTAAAGGATTTCAATTCCTTTCAACTGACTTATAAGGATGTTTAACATACTTAGATTCCACACATATTTGACATTTTGATTTGTCACATTCAAATTTAGGCAATACCTCCAAGTTAATCATTTTTCGCAAGGTTTTTATAATTGACATGACCCAAACATATATGCCATAATTCATTTGACTCAAGTAAGTAAGACGAAGCTGAAATTTTATTATTATTCTCAACAAGCATTACATTCAGCTTGAAAAGGCCCTCAGTGAGGTAACCTTTTCCTACAAACATTTTATTCTTACTTATTACAACCTTATCGGATACAAAAATACACTTAAAACCGTTCTTAACAAGAAGTCCAGCAGAGACTAAGTTCTTCCTAATCTCGGGAACATGAAGGACGTTGTTCAAAGTCACCACCTTGCCATAAGTCATTTTCAGAAATATCTTCCCACATCCTATAATTTTGGCCGTTGCATCATTTCCCATAGAAAGCGTCTCTTCGGGTCCAACAGGAGCATATGTAGCAAACGCTTCCCTAACTGCACAAACATGGCGAGTGGCTCCAGAATCAATCCACCACTCCTTAGGATTTCCCACCAGGTTGCATTCAGAAAGCATAGCACACAAGTCATCAACATCTTCGTGCTTTTCAACTATGTTTGCTTGACCCTTCTTCTTGTCTTTCTTTGGAGCACGACAATCTACAGATATGTGTCCAACTTTTCCACAGTTGTAGCAATTTTCGTTGAACCGCTTCTTGCTTGGGTTATTTTTTGGTCCAAAAGCCTTCTTCCTCTTTCTGTTATTTTGAGAAGCATCCTCAACAATGTTTTCTCCCATTATAGTTGAGTTTCCACGGCCTTTCTCTTTAGTAGCTTTGTTGTCCTCTTCGATTCTCAACCGAACAATGAGATATTCAAGGTACATCTCCTTGCGTTTGTGTTTCAAGTAGTTTTTGAAGTCCTTCCACAAAGGAGGCAACTTCTCAATCATCGCTGCAACTTGGAATGCTTCATTGATAACAAGACCTTCAATGAAAATTCTATTAGTAAAAATAATAAAATTAATACTTTCAACATCAGTATTAATTCGACTTACTTCATTAAGAAGATCGTGAATAATCACTTGCAATTCCTGGACTTGGGTAATAATAGACTTGCTATCCACCATTTTGTAGTTCAAAAATTTAGCGACAACGAATTTCTTCAACCCAACATCTTCAGTTTTATATTTTCTTTCAAGCTCAACCCGCTGTTCTTTTGACGTCTCCACATTACTATAGACGTTATACAGATTGTCCTCCAGTCCGCTAAGAATGCAATTCTTGCATAGAAAATTAGAATGCTTCCACGCCTCAGTCACGAGGAAACATTCATTTTCTGGATTTTCGTCGGGCAGAACAGGAAAATCTTCCTTAATGAACTTCTATAGACTTTAAGTAGTTAAGTAGAAGAACATTTTCTGCTGCTGCCACTTGAAATCAATCTCGGAAAATTTTTCGGGTTTTTCTGTCGGTTCCAACGTCGGTGTTCGGCTTGTCGATGCATTGGCAGTCACCATCAGAACAGTTTGGTTTCCGTTGTCATTCGTCGTTTTCTGTAAAACAATGACACAATCAAACATTTAATAAATGTTTAAAACTGGAGTAAAAAATCACGTAGATTTTAATCTCCAATGGAGTAGAAAATCGCCGCGAAGGCTTTAATCTCCAAAACGGGAGTAGAAAAACCACAAAGGTTTTAATTTCCAGAACAGTAAATATAAAACAAATACAGAAAACAAAATATAAATTCCTTAAGCTTGTTATCAAATTGTATTTGTAAAATAATTCTGGAGAAAATAAAATAAAATAATATATAAACAGAAATATAAACGAAACAGAAGTTAATCTGAGTCCACTGAATTCACAGTATTTTCTTAAAAAATTTAACCCCTCCTAGTACCCAAGGTTGTGGATTATTTTCTCCCGGGATAGAACGAATTACACATTGGTGTAACGGTACTTCAAACCCCAGTGTTTCAGCGAACACAAAGTTCGGTAGCAAATTACACTTAGTGTTGCTTTCGTTGAAGTTAAAACAATGCAGAAGAAAGGATGAGAACTCAGAAAATCGTATGGAAAATCTGAGAGAATGAACTGGTATTTATAGCCAATGTTGAGCTCAAACTAAAGAGGTGCAACTCTTCAGAAGGGCTGTTTATGTAAAACAGCCATAACATAAATGCCATAAAATAAATGGCTATTTACACAATAATAAACCGAGAATTGAAGAGGAACCTTAACTTTTTCATTACAAAAACGGAAAACAGATAACGGGGATTTTAAAAAACGGATATTTAATAATATTTCTGTTAATATTTACTATTAAAAATAAATTTGGTCCAAAAAATTAATTAATCAATTGACCGAATCCGAAGCCGAGCGAGCGACGACGACGACGGCGCGAGGCTTGCCTTCTTCTTAACTCTTTAAAAGCTAGAAGAAGAGCAATTGTATATATACCCATCAAAAACTTTTTTCTCTTCCAATATGGAACAATGTCCCTTTGTCAAGGATGAAAACTCAAATATTTCATTTCCCCTCCATTTCGCATTCACCCTCTTTTAAATTACATTAAAGCTTAAAAACCCAACAATAGCTTCATTATTATATAATCTTACTTTCTTTCTTGAGGCAAGACTATGAAGTGTGGTAAAAAAAAAAGAAATTCTTTATAAAACAAAGCAACTTCAACAATGGGTGGATACATATTCGAGAATGACATTTTAAACAACCAAATTAGCTTACATTATCAATAGGAATTTATTATAGACAACCTTCATGGTTAGAGAACCAATTAATGTCTCCATAAGTAGCCTTTCCTGCAGCAGAGGGAACATCTTCTATAACTTTCTCTTGACCCTTTGGGTAAAATATTCCAGTCCGATCATCAGGTACCCACCAATTATCATCATTATTTGTGTGATTTTTCATGACATTACCTTTGCTCTTCACTTCCTCCGCATTAAGTTTAACCGTATCACTTATCATGTCTGGGGAAGTGCTTTTTCTGTGATAGGCTTTGCGGAGGATTGGCCTGTATTGAACACACAAAGACTGGTGTTATTCATTTTTATGCGTAAAGATTTGTCATACGTAGTGAACTTCAAAATAATAATTCAGGAACTTGATTAGCTGATTATCTTCATTTTCCTGTTGATAAAGAAAACTGTTGCAGCATTAGTCAAATCGAATATCTCATATGCTTTTGAAATGTTACGAGTTCAGAATTTTAACTTGATAGGTTCAATCTTTTAATTCTTTATTAACGGTTATGATGCACTCACCATTATTTTGAAAGAATATGAGTTCAGAATCTAATATTTATCGAAACTTTTGGTGAATATAATTTTAGTAACTCAACTGGTTGGCTACCCGAACTTTTACCTTGTTTACGAGGGTTTGAGTTCCCACGTCCTTGTAGTTCCCTCCCCTATTTTCTCTTCCCCTAATCCTTACATTAACAAATCAATATTTATTGAAATTTTTATTATGTTTCATATATAAATATATAGACTAAACTTTTAGCAATCATAGAGTTAGATAATTAAAGATAAGAAGCAAGTCAGAGTGAGTGAGTGATTGGGCCTTTAAATTCTATTGCCCATCTTTTTCAATCTGAAAAGACAGTGAGATGTTTGCATCAAATTGAGTTTGATGGGTTGGACAGAATATTTTTGGTTTCACATTATATCGTGATCAAGTACACCCGCTGTATCAATTATTTGAAGACTTGCATATGTGATATTGCCCCCCAAATATATATATATATATATTAGTTAGAATAGCTTCTTGATTTTGATTGATCTCATTGCTTCAAAAAATCTTAATCTAACTAAACTCGGACTTCGGTATAAAACTCCAGGACAATGATTATTTTCAATTATAACGATTAAATTGTGTCTATTTGTGAATTTGCCGCTCATAGTTTTGTGCCTTCTCGTGATAAAAATAGATGGATTTAGTAAGATTTTAAAGCCAACATGCAAGAAAAAGGCAAGATGGTTTGTGGTTTTCTTTTTCTTATTTCTTGCATGTTTTTCTTCTTTCTTGAATTTTCTTTTCTAAATGGATGAAAATTGTCCTCCTTTCATGGATATCTTGAAGGTCTTATTTGCAAGATAGTGATAGAAACTCTTAGCTAGTAGTCTTAGGTAGTACATCCCATAATAGCTATATTTTTGGATTTACTTATATCCCCTCCGGAGGCCGACTTATGTGTTACAGTGAGGGTCATCGAACACCGTAAGTTTTGGTAGAAATTTTATATATGTATACGTATATGCTTTGAAAATAGTTAATTTAAGACACTTGACACTCTGAATAAACATTTAGGGTACTCTATTGAGCAAAATATTGTGTCCGTCGCGTAAAAAAAATCTTGAGTCCGCATGTGATCCCTCTTAATATGGTTACTTATGATCACTACAGACTAAAACAGGCAGGTGTATCTACCATAACGACCAAATGGAATAATCTCATCTCTGTCTCACTTTGACTGAACTACAACATGCATTTCCAAGAATTGCATTTTGATCATATAGAGAAATTGCATAAATGTGTCTATACCTTAAAAAAGAAAAAGAAAGAGAGAAGAATACGATGGAGTAAAGTTTACTTTAAATTTAGTAAATCTTACTTGAAATACGTAAAGTTCATGGACTGTGCTCCTCTACCAGCTGCTGCAGTTGCCATATTATGATCACTTTTTCTTTTGCCAATTTGCTGTGATTTGAGGTGGTGTTGTGACAGCTAGCCCAAAGGCTTTCTATTTTTATAGTAAGGGTGGTTGGTTATGGACAATTTAGCTTCCCAAGAAAGAGGGTAAGGATTGTTTTATAAAATTCGTCAGCTTCTGGATCTTACCATAGAAGAATGAAGGACCATATCATGTCATAACGAGATAATGTTACTTCCACAGGATATGGAATGGAAGCTTACTTCCACTACTAGATAACATTAACTTGAAGGCCATGCAACTATATCCTTTTTCTTTATTTCCCAAGCTTTTAGTGTCCGAAATTTACTGTATCTTCTAGGGGCTTTTAGTGTGGTTCACATATAAGGTAATAAATTATTTAATTTGTCTCTTAAAAAAAATAATATATCAGATAATATTTTGTAGTTAGCATATATGGTAATTTCTTTGATAGAAAGAAATTACCATATATTAGGAGTTTTTTGGTTAATTAATTATAATTTAAGGAGAAGTCTGTAAGGCTAAAGTATTTTGCCTAAGAGTGCCTAACTTACTTATAAATACACATGTGACTCCATCAATTTAGCATCCCACGATAGACACAGACTAGAAGGCTCTATAGGTTTTCTGCTAAAGGTTTCAAAGGCGATCCTTACAATACTTAAATAATAATGGCTGAAAGTAGGTTCCTATTAATATTTTATTGTGTAGGTTGTGCGTATATACTTAAATTTTAACACGTGGTATCAGAGCCTATCTTTAGTCGTGTTGGTCGGTGTCGAGATTGTGTTCATGACGATGCAAATCTCGTTTTGAACAAATCTGTCTACTTAGTTTTATATAGAATACCCACCGTCTTTGATTTGTGGACAATGGGTTATATTCTGTTAGATGAAATTGGTTCAAAATCACTGACTTTTAAATTGTAATATCTGTTTTCTTAAGTAACTCTCTTGTGATTCCTTTAATGAGTTTGATCTAGCTAATGTCGGGATCCTCGAAGTTGTTTATCAATTGATTGGTTTAAAGCCATTATTTATTTTTGTCGTCTAAAGATGTATTGGACACTTAATTTGATGGATTTTAATTGTTTCAAGTTTAAAAGATAAAGATCTTGTCCTGTAAATTGAAACTATCTTTGTAATTATCGTGTTTAAAACTATTTGCTTTACTACTATTTAAAATTCTACTTATGATTATAAGAATCAGTTTTGGAGTTTATAAGCATTACGCTTATTTGATCGTTGTGCAACAAAATTTGTTGGCATTGAATATGTTATTCGGTTTGATATTTAATGTGACATGAACTATCCAAAACTTGTCTTCTTGTTTCAAATCTGTTTGTTCTCAACTTTAATGAATATTAAATTGTTCTATCCTCTGAAACCGAAAGAGGAGCCTACAACTTATATTAACGTTGCTACTAATTTAAAGTAATTAGTTTAATTATTAGAATTGTTTTCCTAATGAGTCTATATAGGCATCTATTTATACTTCGCTTGCCCATTGTTAAGAAACTAATCAATATTTTGTTCAAGTTAATTACTGTAAGATGTCAATTTTGAGTTTTCTTTTATATGATGTATTTAGGAGTGGCCACAACATCTTGAATACTTAATATAAAAGAAATTTAGTTATTTAATCACATAAAGTTTTGTGGTTAAAGATTATAATGATATCTATTTAATCCAATTATCTTATTAAAATGGCAACCCGGCCCTACAGAAAGGTAATCATTTTTTGTAAGATTAATTGGAATGCGATAGTAAACCTTTAAGTTAAAAATTATCTTATGCCCACAGGTACGAATTAATTTCTATGTGTTTTGGTTTACTAGTCTAATAAGGTAAAGTAAATTCTATACATGGGTTGCAACCTCTGCCCATAGGAGGGTCTAGAATTTACTTAGAATCGGTATATTACGCAATTCACCTTTGATGGATTGTACTTCATAGCTTATGTATGTTTATCTTTGTTTTGCAGTCTTTACGGCTTTTCCTACCCCTATTTTTAATAAGAATACTTGAATTCCAATGCTTTCTGGTGACAATTATACTGAATAGAACGAGAAATTCCTTCTCACTTTAGGGTGCTCGAAACTGAACCTGGCATTTTATGTGGATGAACCACCTATTCCCATGGAATCAAGTACACCAGCGGCTAAGGCTGATTATGAGCTGTGGGAGCGATCTAATCGCTTAAGTTTAGCTCATTAAAGCCCACATAAGTCAAAGCATCAGGGGTTCTATCCCTAAAAGCGATAAGGTCAAAGCTTACATGAAGGCAATTGGTGAACAATTCGTAAGCTCTGACAAGGCTTTAAACACCACCCTTATGAAGAGACTCTCAAGTATGACTTTTGATAGAAGTCATACAGTGCGTGAGCACATTATGAAGATGAGAAACATTGCTACTAAACTCAAGTCCCTTGAGGTTGATATGTCTGAACCATTTTTAGTGCATTTCATTCTCAACTCTCTTATTGCGGAATATGATCTGTTCAAGATTTCTTACAACACACATAAGGATAATTGGTCAATCAATAAACTCTTGACCATGTGTGTTTAAGAAGGAGAGAGGTTGAAGCATGAGACATCTGAAAGTGTTAATATGGTGACTCATGGTAAGAGAAATGCAAAGAACGGCAAAAGTGTTCCCACGAAGAAGAAAAGCATCTTTAACAAAGATGCTTGTCGTTTCTGTAAGAAGAAGGGGCACTGGAAGAAGGATTGCCTGAAATACAAGAAAGAGGTTTCTAACTCAGAGGAAGCCGGTAGGAAGTGAACAATATGTCTATTCTGATAATAGGACACGTTCACGTGTGGAAGGCGTGGGGACTTATAGGCTCATTTTTAAGATGGTTTTCACTAAGATTTGAAAAATACTTTTTATGTTCCAGATTATTCTAGAAATTTAATTTCTCTTTCAAGACTATCGATTAGTGGATATGATATGAATTTTCATTATCCTTCTATGAAACTTTTGAAAGATAATAAAGTTATTGGTTTTGGAAATTTGAATGGAAATTTATATAAACTTGAGTCAGACCCCACATTTGAATGTAATGTTTTAACTTTGCATGACAAAGAAATTGACACATCTCTATTGATAGAGTCAAAAGGTTGGTTAATTATGGAGTTCTAAAAGCTCTTGATTTTTCTGACTTTGCGACTTCTGCATAGAGGGTAAGTAGACCAACAAATCAACTAAAGGTGCCAAAAAGAGTTCTCAATTGCTTGAGATCATACATACAGACATATGTGGACATTTTCCTACCTTTTGCTTGAATGGTCAGAGATATTTAATCTTATTTATTGATTACTATTCAAGATATATGTATCTCTATTTTCTGTTTAATAAATCAAAAGTACTTGATGCTTTTAAAGTTTAGAAAACAGAAGTAGAGAAACAAACTGGTGCTCAGATCAAAATTGTAAGATCTAATATGGGTGGAGAATATTATGGTAGGTACACAGATAAGGGATAAGTTAATGATCCATTTGCTGAGTTCCTTGAAAGTGAAGGTACAATTACTCAATAAACCATTTCATGAACACCACAATAAAATGGTGTGGCAGAAAGAAGGAACTGGACATTAATGGACATGGTAAAAAGCATGATTAACATATCAAGTGTACCTTTATCCTTACGGAATGAAGCCTTAAAAAACGTTGTGTAAATTTTAAATAGAGTTCCATCCAAGGTTGTTCCCAAAACACTTTTTGAGTTATGGAAAGGATGAAAACCGAGTTTAAATCATTTACACGTTTGGGGATGTCATAACCCACAACTAAAGAAGCTGAATGAAAGAACAATAAGTGATTATTTTATAGGCTATGCGATTAACTCTAAGGGACTTAGGTTTTATTGTCCTTCTCATTCTCCTAAAATTGTTGAGGCTGGAAATGCTAAATTTCTTGAGGATCATGAAGAAAGTGTGAGTGGTTTGACTCAAAAGGTGAACTTGAAGAAATAAGGGAATCACCTGCGGTACCTTTGATTATTGGGAACTTAAATGTTGATCAGAAAAATTCTCATGAATTATCATAACAACAACAAGTTCAAGAACCACCACCACTTGAGGAGCCACACGAAGATCAACCAATTTTACCTAAACCCACTGAAGAAGTGTCTGAACAGTGAGAATAAGAAAATTATCAAAAATTCGAAAACAACAATTTCTAGTGACTATGTTGTATATATCCAAGAGTCTGATTATGATATTGGACTAAAATATGATCCATGCTCGTTTTCACAAGCCATGAGTGGAGAAAACTCCAAACTTTTGTATGATACCATGAAAGAAGAGTTAGAATCTATGGCTAAAAAAATTCTGGGATCTCGTCGAGTTACCAAAAGGAGACTCTATTATAGGTTTCAAACGTGTTTTTAAAACTTAAAGAGATTCATCTGGTAATATCGAATAATATAAAGCAAGGCTTGTAGCCAGGAATTTTACTCAAAGGGGAGACATTGATTAACATGAAACCTTCTCTGCAGTATCAAAGAAGAATTCATTTAGAAATCATGGCATTAGTAGCTCATTTTGATTTAATGGTACAAAATGGATATGAAAACGACTTTCCTAAATGCAGATCTTGAAGAGGAGGTATACATGCGTCAGCCTGAAGGATTTTATGATAAGGACAAAAGTCACTTTGTTTGCAAGTTGAATAAATCCATCTATGTTCTAAAGCAGGCTCCCGCCAATGGTATATTAAACTTCATAATATTGTTTCTTCATTTGAATTTATGGAGAATATCATTGATCAATGTATATACCTTAGGATAAGTGGGAGCAAATTTTTTTTTTGTCCTATATGTGGATGGCATTTTACTTGCAAGTAATTATTTGGGGTTGTTGCGCAAGACTAAATAGCCTTATCCAGAATTTGAGATGAGGGATATGGGTGAAGCCTCATGTCATTGACGTAGAGATTAACAGAGATAGATCTCAAAGATTACTTGGACTGTATCAAAAGGCCTACATTGAAACAATCCTAAAAATAATCGGGATGAAGAACTGTTCACCTATAGAAGCACCCATAATTAAAGGTGATAAATTCTCATTGAATCAATGTCCACAAAATGCATTAGAAAAAGGAGCAAATGAAAGGCATTCCATATGCTTCGCTTATTGGGAGTCTTATGTATGCACAAGTCTGCACTAGACCTGATATTGCCTTTGCGGTAGGAATGCTTGGCAGATATCAAAGTAACCCTGGTCTTGATCATTGGAAAGCTGGTAAAAGAATTTTGAGATATTTGCAAGGAACCAAGAATTTTAAGCTTACACACAGTTACACTGACTAATCGAAGGTGATTGGATATTGAGACTCTGATTTGGATGGATGCAAGGACACTGGTAAATCTACTTCTTCTTGCTGGAGGTGTTGTATCTTGGAGAAGTGCCAAGAAGACAATTGTTGCAACATCTACTATGGAAGCTGAATTTATAGTATGCTATGAAGCTACATCACAGATGTTATGGTTGAAAAATATTATTGTCGGCCTTAGGATTGTCGATCCCATTTCAAGGCCATTGAGAATCTTCTGTGACAATTCAGCTGCAGTATTCTTTTCTAAGAATAATAAAAGTGGCAGTTGAAGCAAGCACATCGACATAAAGTACTTGATGGTTAGAGACTATGTGAAGAAGCAAGATGTGCGTTTTGAGCATGTTAGTACTGCTTTGATGATTGCTGATCCTATGACTAAAAGTTTGCCGGATAATATTTTCAAGGATCATGTAACCTATATGGGTCTTAGTAGCTCTACTTAGCCTTACTTTGTTCTCTAACAATTTGTCTAGACATTATGTTTATTTTGATATACATGACAGTGCACACTTTGATTTATGATGTATTATTTTGTGATCATTGAATCAATAAAATTGGACTCTGAATGACTTATATTAAGTTCATTCATAAAGTTGTTGACACTTTGAATATATTGTACATTGACATGGAAGGAATTGTTTGTTTAAGAGCATGAGCGCCATGATTCATGTGATGATATGTTCTAGCTAAAGTGATTATTGCATAACTTTTAGTTGAGTAATAAAGTTTATGGCCGTATTATATGTTTATCTCTCATAAAAGATTATCTGATTCTAATATTTGGGCCAAGTGGGAGAGTGTTAGACAGTGTGTCCCACATATAAGGTAATGAATTAATTAATTTGTCTTCCAAAGAAAATAATATATCAGATAATATTCTGTAGTTATGCATATATGGTAGGTTCTTTGATAGAAAGAAATTACTATATATTAGGAGTCCCTAGGGTAATTATAATTTAAGGAGAAGTCCCTAGGGCTAAAGTATTTTGTCTAAGAGTCCCTAACCTACATATAAATACGCACGTGACTCCGTCAGTCTGACATACCACGATAGGCACAGGCTAGAAGACTCTATATGTTTTCTGCTAAAGATTTCAAAGGCGGTTCCCTACAACGCGTGAATAACAATGGCTGAAAGTACGTTCCTATTAATATTTCGTTGTGTAGGCTTTGTATATATGCTTAAATTTCAACAACTAGAAACTAGCGGAGCAAGGATTTCGAACCAATGGCTCGTCCTAGTTACTTAATTTCTAATTAAGAATATACATATTTAATAAATTTGTAATACAAATATAGAATCTAAACAGAAATTACTGATTTCGTTTGAATCTGTACCTATTATTTTAGTTTCGACCCCATTTAGAAGTATTGTATTCTTTCTCTTTTCTTGGCGCATAGTTAATGAGAGAAGTAGTAATGTCTAGTCATTGAAATTTAAATTAGCGAAGTTACCATAACTGTGACCTCTTGATTATTGGATATTATTCCCTTGTTGAGTGGGGCATAATATATACCATCTGCGGTACGAGCAATTTAATCATGCTGGAAACAATAATTTGCACCACACAAAAGGGGGGGGGGGGGGGGGGGAATAAAA
>MDKI01091446.1:0-11187 GCA_005239505.1 Nicotiana paniculata
TATCATAATTGTTTACAACACATTGTTAGTAATTGTTAGTTATTATTATTGTTAGTAGAATTAATAAAACATCACCAATTTATATTAAAAAGTCTTGAGAGAATTGATTGAGTGAAAGCTGCGTATTCTAAAGACTTGATTGATACGTAAATCCCCTGTGGGATCGACTCTGGGCATAATACCCCGGATTATATTTGCAATGCCCGTTTAGTCTTTTATTAGACATAGTTGAGCGTGATCAATGACCTCCCCGTCAGGGCGGCCCCTGGTGGTCTAATCCTCACCCCTACCTGTCTGGGCGGGTGGTGAAGTAAATAGAGCTGAATTCGAGGGCAAGCCCCTCTGCTGAGAAGAACCACCAAAACAACGGGGACACTGCCTCCACATATTCCCAAACTCTCCGCACTCGAAACAACTCCCTGCAGCTGGAGATGAGGACTGAAAAGAACCCCTCGCACCAGAATGGCCACTAGAAAAAACCATGCATGGAGGAACCCTGAACTGATGGTGCTCGAGCTGCACTCTGGGCTGGAAGGGCACTGAATGAATAATGGCCCAACTGAGAATTGTGGGGACCATGCCCCGAAGATGCACCACTATAGGCTGGGTGGCTGGCTGAGAAGGTCTGAATGAACGGCCTCTACCATGCTGAAACTGTCCTCTGGAAGGAGCACCACTAGAACTACCAGATCCACGAGGCCTCTTGGCCTCCCTCTCCTCTCGCTCCTGGCGGCGAACTGACTCAATATCTCGAGCAATATTACCAACCTGCTCGAAGTTAGTACCTGATACCCTCTCCTGAGTCATCAAAAGGAGGAGCTGATAAGAGAGGCCATCCACGAACCTCCCCTCTTTCTATCAGTAGGGACAAACTTGGTGGCATGACGAGCCAACTCTGAAAACCGCATCTCATACTGTGTCACTGATAGCTCCCCCTGACGCTGCTCAAACTGTATGCGCTGCTCCTCCCTGTGAGATTGGGGAACATACTTCTCCAAAAAGATAGTGGAGAACTGCTGCCAGGTGAGGGGTGCTGCACCAACAGGCCTACGCCTCTCGAAAGACTCTCACAAATTAAAAGCAGCCCAAGATATTGAAAAAGTAGTAAACGAGACCCCACTGGTCTCGAGTATCCCTGCAGTTCAAAGCATCCTCTGACACTTGTCCAGAAAACCCTGGGCCTCCTCGCTCCCAGCGTCACTGAATGTCGGAGGCTGAAGTCTACTAAATATCTCTAGCCTACACTCCTCATCATCTGGCATAGCAGGCATCATGAAGTTCTGAACTGGAGCAACCGGCTGGGCTGGAACTGCCCCCGGTGTTTGAAGGCCCTGAGTAACCTGCTCAAGTGTCCGGGCAGCTGGAGTCTGAGTGCCTCCCCCGGCATGAGAAGTAGCAGCAGTAGAAGATACAGCAACTATTTGGGCAAGGCTAGTACATACTGTCAAGATCTGAGTCAGGGTCTCCTGAAGACCCAAAATAACAATGGGCACTGGCGGTGCCTGAGCCTGTCCCGCTGGAATATCTATGGCGGGAACCTGATCTTGAATGGTAGGGGGACCCTCTGGTGCTGCCCCAGCTGCTGCACGGGCTGGTCCTTAACCTCTACCATGGCCTCGACCTCTCGCTGGTCTACCTGGTGTTTGGTCACCCTGATCGGTAGTGCGTGTCCTCACCATCTTTGAGAGAATGAAACAATAGAAGTTTAGATTTCCAGAATCAACAAAATGGCACGACAAAATTCAAGAAAATGAGATTTTTCCTATGGGTTCTGTATTCTCTCAAAGATGATTACAGACGTTTCCGTACCGATCCGCAAGACTCTACTAAACCTGCTCATGACTGTTGAGTCCTATGTAACCTAGGCTCTGATACCAACTTGTCACGACCCTAAATCCTAAGCCGGTAGTGATGGCGCCTATCATGGAACTAGGCTAGCCAACACACATACTGACATAATAAGTTCATAATTTCCAAAACTGTTCCGATATTTCACAAGTCTTCCACTTAAGCAGTTTAAAGCAACAAACTGAATAAAACAGTTTATACACTGCCCCAAAACGTGGAGTCAATTGTCATGAGCATCTACGAGTAGTACAAAATAACCCTACTATCATAATACATCAAGACTCGGAACGAGGAACTAAATACAAAACAAGAAATGGGAAAAGAGATGTTGTGGACACTGAACAGCTACCTCGAAGTCCCAACTCTGGCTCCGCAAGAGGGAAGAAAACTAGCGCTCGGTACCAGCACCTTTATCTGCACACAGGGGTACAGGGAGTAATGTGAGTACGCCAACTCAGTAGTAATGAAAATAAATCAAGTCTAAGAAGTAAGAAACACATAGGATCAATCATCAATTCACAATAAGCACAGTCTTTCTATCCAACTGTGAATACATTAAATCAACATGCATTAAAAAGCCAACTTCAGTAAAAATCCTTTGAAAAGTGTGATTTCCAATAATTTCAGAAAAATTCCCAAGGAGTTTAGTGTAAAATGAAATAAATCATAAATATCCACTCGGGCCAAAAATATGTATCATAAATCGCCCCTCGGGAAAATCATCACTCAGAATCAATCGCTCAGCATGCCTCACAATAACTCAGTATCAGCCCCTCGGACAACTTCACTGTCACCCATGCTTCCCACTCACTCGTCACTCGAAACTCACACTCAGTAGGTACCCATGATCACTAGGCCATCTCATGGCATATCATATCCTCACAATCAGGCCCTCGGCCTCACTCAGTCAGAAACTCTCAAAAAGCCACTCGGGCTATTAGTAAAACGGGGTACTCGACCAAAAAACATTATTTTATATCTCAAAATAGTGCAAATAAGGCTGAGTTTCGAAATCAGTTAAAAATAATATGACTGAGTGTAAATCATAAGTCAACACAGTGAGGAATAGCAGGAAAATACCCCAAGGGGTCTAAACAAGTCGGCACAAGGCCCCAAACATAGCTTACAGCCCAACTATAACAATAGTCTGAAAACACGATTTAACATATGATTTAAAAGTAAATACGCAATTCAATAGATTCCACGGGAAGGACCAAGTCGAAATCCCCAATCATTGCATGCCACACACTCGTCATCGGGCATGTGTGCCACTTCAAAAATAGTGAGAAAATACGAAGTCCGAGGTTTCATACCCTCAGGACAAGATTTACAGTCATTACTTACCTCAAACCAGCCTGAAAACTACTTTGTGATACTCTTTCCCCTCGAATCGGCTCCCAAAAGCTCCGAATATATTCAGAACCAGATTAATAACATCAAAATAGGCTAGGGAGACGAAACCCATTATTATCACAACTAGGCACAATTCCCGAAATTGGCCAAACCTGACCCCCAGGCCCATATCTCGAAATTCGATAAAAGTCTCATCACAAGAATCCTCATCCTTTCCCGAGTCTATACATACCAAGAACATCAAAATCGGACCACGATAGCCCCTTCAATTACTCAATTAAAGTCCCAATTTCTCATGCCCTAACTTCCCCAATTTTGGGTTTAAATCCAACTAATTCCAGGTTTAGTTATTTAGAAAACAACATAGAATCGAGTTATGAAGTCAAAATTCTTACCTCCAAATATTTCCCCTTTGATTCCCTCTTTAATATTTCTCAAAAGCTTCAATTCCGTCCAAAAATGGTGAAAAGTGGGCAAAAAATCACGAATATGGCTTTTTAATGTATACTGCCCATGCCCCTATTATTTCCTCAGCGTGTTCGCGTTCGCGAAGCATAGACCAAAACCCTATCTACGCGATCTCACCTTACCCCCACGCATTCGCACAGCACCAACACACATCCCCCACACGCGCCTCACTCCCTGTGGAATCGCACAGTCTTCACACGTGATCGCATAGCACACGCTCCCATAGACCACGCGATCGCAGCCTCCCCAAATGCGGTCGCATAGAACAAATAACATGTTGCCTCAGACAAGCCTATGTGATCGCATAATTAACCTTGCGATCGCATAGAAGAAAACCAGAACTGAACACCAGCAAAATCTGCAATTTCCAACATCAAAACTTGATCCGTTAACCTCCCGAAACACACCCGAGACCCTCGGGACCTCAAGCAAACATACCAACACGCCCCATAACCTTATTCAAACCTAGTCGAGCCTTTGAAACACCCAAAACAACGCCAAAACACCAAAATCACATCGGATTCAAGCCTATGAACTTTGAGATTTCTAAATTTCGCCAAAGATGCCGAAACCATCCAAAACAAGTCCGCTTGACCTGAAATTTTGCACACACATCCAAAATGACATTATGAACCTGGTCCAACTTCTGGAATTCCATTACGAACACACTCCTAAGTCCCAAATGACCTAACGAAGCTATCCGAGCCATAAAATCTACAGTCCGAGGTCGTTTACCTATAAGTCAACTCCCAGTTGACTTTTCCAATTATTAAGCCAATATAAGAGACTAAGTGTATCAGTTCTCACCACGAACACCCCGAACTGAACCAACCGACCCCACACATCATAATTAGGTTAATTAGCACATAACAAAGCTGAAATAGGGGAAACGGGGCTAATCTAACGGAACGACCGTCCGGGTGGTTACATCCTCCCCCTCTTAAACAAATGTTCGTCCTTGAACGGGTCTAGAAACATACTTGGAGTCTTAAATAAGTGAGGATATCTGCTCTGCATCTCCTAATTGGTCTCCCAGGTGGCATCCTACACCAGTTTCCCCCTCCACGGAACCTTCACTGAAGCAATATCTTTAGATCTCAACCTCCTGACCTGACGACCCTAAATAGCCATTGGCTCTACCTCATATGACATATCACCCTCGAGCTGAACCGTGCTGAAGTCCAAAACATGAGACGGGTCACCAACATACTCCCGGATCATCGAAACATGGAACACCGGATGAATACCCCATAAGCTGGGTGGCAAGGCAAGTCTATAAGCCACCTCTCCAATCCTCTGAAGCACCTCAAATGGCCCAATGAACCAGGGACTCAACTTGCCCCTTTTCCCGAATCTCATAAAACCTTTCATGGGTGACACCTTCAGCAACACCTTCTCCCCAACCATAAAAGACACATCTCGGAACTTCCGGTCCGCATAACTCTTCTGCCTAGACTGCACCGTGCGAAGCCGCTTCTGAATCAACTTCACCTTATCCAAGGCATCCTGTACCAAATTTGTGCCCAATAGCCTAGCCTCGCCCAGCTCAAACCAACCAACCGGGGATCTACACCTCCTACTATATAAAGCCTCATACGGAGCCATCTGGATACTCGACTGATAACTATTATTATATGCAAACTCTGCGAGTGGCAGAAATTGGTCCCATGAACCCCCAAAGTCAATGACACACGCACGCAACATGTTCTCCAGAATCTGAATAGTACGCTCCGACAGCCCATCAATCTGAGGATTAAATGTTGTGCTTAACTCAACCTGAGTACCTAACTCCCTCTGCACGGCCCTCCAAAACTATGATGTGAACTGGGTACCTCTGTCGGAAATGGTAGAAACTGGAACCCCATGCAATCGAACAATCTCCGTGATATGAATCTCAGCTAACCGCTCTGAAGAATAGGTAGTACCAACAGGAATGAAGTGCGCGGACTTGGTCAGTTGATCCACAATAGCCCATATAGCATCAAACCTCCTCGAAGTCCGTGGAAGCCCAACTACAAAGTACATGGTGATCCTCTCCCACTTCCACTCCGGAATATCTAAACTCTTATGCATTCCACTCGGTCTCAGGTGCTCATACTTGACCTGCTGACAGTTGAGACACCGAGCAACGAACTCATCAATATCCCTCTTCATCCGCCTCCACCAATAATGTTGTCTCATATCCTGGTACATCTTTGCGGTACCCAGATGGATAGAATACCGCGAACTATGGGCCTCTACTAGAATCAATTCTCGGAGCCCATTAACATTGGACACGTAAATCTGGACCTGCATCCTCATGACCCCATCATCACCAATAACCAACTCCCTGGCATCACCTCGACGGACCATTTCCTGAAGAACGAGCAAGTGTGGATAATCATACTAGCGTGCTCTAATCTGATCATAAAGAGAAGACATGGAGGCTACACAAGCCAATACTCGTGGGGGCTCTGATAGGTCCAATCTCACCAACTGACCCGCTAAAGCCGGAACATCAAGTGCTAAAAGTCGCTTTACTGCTGGTAGGTAGGCTAGACTCCCCGAACTCTCTGCTCTACGAATCAGGGCGTCGGCCACTACATTGGCCTTCCCCGGATGATATAGAATAGTGAGGTCATACTCCTTGAGAAGCTCCAACCATCTCCTCTTGCGCAAATTCAGATCCTTCTGCTTAAGCAGATGCTCCAAACAACGGTGATTGGTGCAAATCTCACAATGTACTCCATACAAGTAATGGCGCCAAATCTTCAAGGCGTGGACAATGGTTGCTAGCTCAAGATCATGCACTGGATAATTCTTCTCGTGCACCTTCAACTATCTGGACGCGTAGGCAATTACCCTACCATCCTGCATCAATACCGCTCCAAGGCCAACTCTCGAGGCACCATAGTAAACTTAATAAGAACCTGAACCCGTAGGAAAAACCAACACCGGAGCTGTAGTCAAAGCTGACTTGAATTTCTGAAATCATCCCCTCACACTCTTCTGTCCACCTGAATAGAGCACCCTTCTGGGTTAGTCTGGTCATAGGTGCTGCAATAGATGAGAATCTCTCTACAAAACGGCAATAGTACCCTTTCAAACCTAGGAAACTGCGTATCTCGGTAGCTGATGACGGTCTAGGCCAGCTCTGCACCGCCTCTATCTTCTTCAGATCAACCTGAATACCCTCACTAGACACCATGTGCCCCAAGAAAGCTACTGAATCAAGCCAGAACTCACACTTCAAAAATTTTGCATACAACCTCTTCTCCCTCAGAGTCTGAAGCGCAGTCCTCAAATGCTGCTCATGATCCTCCCGAGATCGGGAATATACCAAGATATCGTCAATAAACATGATGATGAAGGAGTCAAGATAAGGCCGGAACACACTGTGCATCAAGTTCATAAAGGCCGCTGGGGCATTGGTCATCCCAAATGACATGACCAGAAACTCATACTGACCTTATCTAGTCCTGAAGGCAGTCTTCGGGATGTCAGGCCTCCTAATCTTCAGCTAATGATAGCCAGAAAACAAGTCAATCTTGGAAAATACCCTGGAACCCTGCAAATGACCAAACAAGTCATCTATGCGAGGCAAGGGATACTGTTTCTTCACCGTAACCTTATTCATTTTTACCGATAATCAATACACATACGCATAGAACCATCCTTCTTCTTCACAAACAACACCGGTGCACCCCAAGGTGACACACTAGGCCGAATGAACTCTTATCTAGGAGTTCCTGAAGTTGCTCCTTCAATTCCTTCAACCCCGATGGTGCCATACGATAAGGTGGAATAGAAATAGGTTGAGTGCCTGGCACTAGGTCAATACCAAAATCGATGTCCCTGTCAGGTGGCAGGCCTGGTAGGTCTGCAGGAAACACGTCCGGAAATCACGAACCACAGGAACCGAATCAATAGCGGGAGTCTCACTACTGACATCCCTCACAAAATCCAAATACGATAAACACCCCTTTTCAACCATTCGATGATCCTTCAGGTAAGAAATCACCCTGCTAGGAACATACTCAGAAGAACCTCTCCACTCAACCCTCGAAAATCCTGGCATAGCTAAGGTCACGGTCTTAGCGTGTCAATCAAGAACAGCATGACACATAGATAGCCAATCCATGCCCAATATGACATCAAAATCAACCATGCTGAGTAAAAATAAGTCCACTCGGGTCTCTAGATCCCCAATAGATATCACACATGGCCTATGCACACGGTCCACAATAATAGTATCGCCCACCGGAGTAGACACATGAACCGATGCATCTAGAGACTCATAGGGAAGATCCAGAAAATGGGCAAAATATGATGAAACATAGGAATAAGTAGAACCAGGGTCAAATAAGGCTAAAGCATCTCGGAGACAGACTCAGACAATACATGTGATCACTGCATCAGATGCCATAGCATCTGGCCTGGCTGGAAGTGCATAGATACGAGCCTGGCCTCCACCTGTACGACCTCCCCGTCAGGGCGGCCCCTGGTAGTCTGACCCTCACCCCTACCTGTCTGGACGGGTGGTGAAGTAAATAGAGCCAAATTTGAGGGCTGGCCTCTCTGCTGAGAAGAACAACCAAAACGATGGGGACACTGCCTCCACATGTGCCCAAACTCTCCGCACTTGAAACAACTCCCTAGAGATGGAGACGGGGACTGAAAGGAAGCCCTAGCACCATAATGTCCACTATAAGAACCATGCATAGAGGAACCCTAAACTGATGGTGCTCGAGCTTCACTCTGGGCTGGAAGGGCACTGAATGAAGAACGGCCCGACTGGGAACTGCGGGGACCATGCCCCGAATATGTACCACTATAGGTTGGGCGGACTGGCTGAGGAGGCCTGAATGAACGGCCTCTACCATGCTGAAACTGTCCTCTGGAAGGAGCACCACTAGAACTACCAAATCCATGAGGCCTCTTGGCCTCCCTCTCATCTCGCTCCTGGCGGCGAACTGACTCAATATCTCGAGCAATATCAACAACCTTCTCGAAGTTAGCACTTGATACCCTCTCGCGAGTCATCAAAAGGCGGAGCTGATAAGTGAGGCCATCGATGAACCTCCTAATCATCTCCCTATCAGTAGGGACCAACTCGGTGGCATGACGAGCCAACTCTGAAAAACGCATCTCATACTGCATCACTGATAGCTCCTCCTACCGCAGCTGCTCAAACTGCCTGCGCTGATCCTCCCTGTGAGAGTGGAGAAAATAGTGGAGAACTGAATACTTCTCCAAGAAAATAGTGGAGAACTGCTACCAGGTGATGGGTGTTGCACCAACAGGCCTACGCCTCAAGTAAAATCAGCCCCAGAAAACTGTAAAGTAGCAAACGAGACCCCACTGGTCTCCAGTATCCCTGCAGTACGAAGCATCCTCTGACACTTGTCCAGAAAACCTTGGGCATCCTCGACCTCAGCACCACTGAATGTCGGAGGCTGATGTCTACTAAATCTCTCCCGCCTACGCAGCTTATTATCTGGCATAGATGGAATCACGAAGTCCTGAACTAGAGCAACGGCTGGTCTTGAACTGTCCCCGGTGTCTGAAGGCCCTAAGTAACCTGCTCAGGTGTCCGGGCAGCTGGAGTCTGAGTGCCACCCCTGGCATGAGAAGTAGCAGTAGTAGAAGATACAACAACTGCATGGGCAAGGCTAGTACATACTGTCCAGATCTGATCGAGGGTCTCCTGAAGACCCGGAATAACAATGGGCATTGTCGGTGCCCGAGCCTGTCCCTCTGGAATATCTGCAGCGGGAACTTGATCCTGAATGGTAGGGGGACCTGCTGGTGCTGCCCCGGCTACTGTACGGGCTGGTCCCCTACCTCTACCACGGCCTCGATCGCGGCCTCGACCTCTCGCTGGTCTAGCTGGTGTCTGGTCACCCTGATCGGTAGCGAGTGTCCTCACCCTCTGTTAGAGAATGAAACAACAGAAGTTTAGATTTCCAGAATCAACAAAATGGCACGACAGAATTCAAGAAAATGAGATTTTTCCTAAGGGTTTTGTAGCCTCTCAAAGATAAGTACAGACGTCTCCGTACCAATCCGTAAGACTCTACTAAACCTGCTCATGACCGTTGAGTCCTATGTAACCTAGGCTCTGATACCAACTTGTCACGACTCCAAATCCTAAGCCGGTTGTGATGGCGCTTATCCTGGAACTAGGCTAGCGAACAATCACATACTGACATAATATTTTCATAATTTCCAAAAGTGTTCTGATATTTCACAAAATTCTTCCACTTAAGCAGTTTAAAGCAACAAAATGAATAAAACTGTTTATACACTACCCCAAAACCTGGAGTCAATCGTCATGAGCATCTATGAGTAGTACAAAATAACCCTACTGTCATAATACATCAAGTCTCAGAACGAGGAACTAAATACAAAACAAGAAATGGGAAAAGAGATGTTCTAGATGCTGAATAGCTACCTCGAAGTCCCAACTCTGGCTCCGCAAGAGGGAAGAAAACTAGCGCTCAGTACCAGCACCTGTATATGCACACACGGGTGCAGGAAGTAATGTGAGTACACCAACTCAGTAGTAATGAAAATAAATCAAGTCTGAACAGTAAGAACACATAGGATCAAATCATCAATTCACAATGAGCACAGTCTTTCTTTCCAACAGTGTATACATTAAATCAACACGCTCTAAAAAGTCAACTTCTGTAAAATCCTTTGAAAAATATGATTTCCAACAATTTCAGAAAAAGATGCCCAAGGAGTTTAGTGTAAAATGAAATAAATCATAAATAGCCACTCGGGCCAAAAACATGTATCATAAATCGCCCCTCAGGCAAATCATCACTCAGAATCAGTCGCTCAGCATGCCTCACAATCACGCAGTATCAGCCCCTCGTGCAACTTCACTGTCACTCATTCCTCCCAATCACTTGTCACTCGGCACTCGCACTCAGTAGGTACCTACGCTCACTAGGGGTGTGAACAGACTCCGGAGGGGCTCCTACAGCCCAAGCACTAATATCAAGCCATCTCGTGGCATATCATATCCTCACAATCAGGCCCTCGACCTCACTCAGTCAGAAACTCTCAAAATCCACTCGGGCTATCAGTAAAACAGGGTAATCGACCCAAAAACATCATTTTATATCTCAAAATAGTGTAAATAAGGCTGATTTTCTTAATCAGTTAAACATAATATGATTGAGTGTAAATCATAAGTCAACACAGTGAGGAATAGCAGTAAAAGCCCCCAAGGGGTCTAAACAGGCCGGCATAAGGCCTCAAACATGGCTTACAGCCCAACTATAACAATAGTCTGAAAACACGATTTAACATATGATTTAAAAGTAAATATGCAACTCATTAGTTTCCATGGGAAGGACCAAGTCCAAATCCCCAATCAGTGCACGCCACACACTCGTCATCCAGCATGTGCGCTGATGCGATACTAAATTGCATAGTTTAACATGTGATATACCTTACATTTTATGCGCATTAATGATAAAAATACACTTGTTATGTGCTTAATGGAGTCTATTTCATGTGTAGGTG
>ML309999.1:0-90019 GCA_005239505.1 Nicotiana paniculata
GGTGGTGTAGGGGTGGGGTGGGATTGGGTAATAGGGTGGGGATAGTTGAAAAAGAGTTTTGAAAATTTTTTTCTCTTCTCTTGATAGGGAAAATATTTTCCTCCAATTGGTAGAAAATGAGTTCATAGGAAAATATTTTCCAAAATATTTAAGCCAACCAAACATGAAAAAATTGGAAAATATTTTTCGAAAAATATTTTCCTTCGTACCAAACACACCCTGAATTCTAGAATATTTATGAGTCAATAATACTTGCTTTCTTATAATGACTATTGTTTACTCACTAAATGGTAATTAGTGACAACGTCCCACTTGTGTGACGACCCTGCTAATCGTTTTGAGAGTAATAGCACCGATCCTCTATTTACTGCTTCCCCCGTATCTTTTTCTGCTTATGTGACTTGCCGGGAGGTTTTGGTTGTGGTTTCGGAATATTTTGGGACACTTAGTCCCTAAAACGGAAGCTTAAGTTCTAAGATTTTAACCCTAGTTGGAACTATGTGAAGACGACTCCGAAATGGAGTTTCGTCGATTCTGTTAGCTCCGTTGGGTGATTTTGGACTTAGGAACGTGTCCGGTTTGTGTTTTGGAGGTTCGTAGCTAAATTAGGCTTGAAATGGCGAAAGTTGAATTTTTGGGAAGTTTGACCGGCAGTGGACTTTCTGATATCGGAGTTGGATTCTGATTCCGGGAGTTGGAGTAGGTCCGCAATGTTTAATATGACTTATGTGCAAAATTTAAGGTCAATCAGACGTGGTTTGGTAGGTTTCGGCATTGGTTGTAGAAGTTTGAAGTTTCAAAGTTCTTTAAGATTGAATTGGAGGGAGATTCGTATTTTTAGCGTTGTTTGATGTGATTTGAGGGCTCGACTAAGTTTGTATGGTGATTTAGGACTTGTTGGTATGTTTGGTTGAGGTCCCGGGAGCCTCGAGTTGATTTCGGATGGCTAATGGATCATTTTGGACTTGTGAAAAATGGCAGATTTCTGGTGTCCTCCAGTTCTGGTTTCCTTCTTTGCGTTCGCGAGGGGAGTCCCAAGTTTGTGAAGAGGAACTAGAGGCAGGTGCAATTTTATTCTTCGCGTTTATGATGGAGGCCTCGCGTTTGCAAAGTTCCGAGGCTAATGGTCGATGCGTTCGCGATGGAGGTCTCGCATTCGCGTAGAGGAAGTGGTCAGCTGAGTCTCCAGGCCTCTTTGCCTACGTGTACGCGATGTTGGTCTCTCATTCATTTAGGTCAAGATAAGCAACGCTATGTGTTTGCGAGAGGACACTCGCGTTCACGAAAGAGAGATTTTTGGTCAGTAAATTTTTGTTCTACGTGAACGCGAGGGTGTGGTCGCGTTCGCGATGAAGATCCATCTGGGTAGATTTAAAAAATTGAAAACGAGGGTTTTGAGTTCATATCATAAAGTTTAAGTGGGAGCTCGGTAGAAGGTGATTTCCAGAAAGATTCTTGCGTGTGTGTTTAGGGTAAGTGATTCCTATCTAATTTTGGTCAAATTCCATGATTATGCCTTTAATTCCACCATCTAATTTGTGATTTGGGGTGGAAAATTGGGGAAAAAGAGGAAGAGTTCTTGAGTTAGATTTTTGAGGTTTTGAACGGGATTTTGTTATCGGATTTGAGTAAATTTTATATGGTTAGACTCGTGAGTGAATTGGTTTCATATTTTGTGACTTTACCCGATTCCGAGATGTGGGCTCGGGGTGGCTTTTTAGGGCAATTTTCAAATTTCTTGTTAAAATCTTAAATTCATTGATTAGCTTAGTCTATTATAGTCATATTTATGATATGTAATTATGTTTGGCTAGATTTGGTCCATTCGGGGTCGGATAATCAAGGAAAAGTCATTCTTACGGATTGATTTGAGCTTGGTTCGAGGTAAGTGGCTTGACTAACCTTGTGTAGGGGAAATCCCCTTAGAATTTGGTACTATTGTGATATGTGAGCTCCGTGTACGCAAGGTGACGAGTGCGTGCACTGGCTATTTGTTGAAAAACTCAATTTTTACTAAGTGATAACATGTTTTCATTCTAAATTGAGCTTTACCAACATGTGTAGTTATCCTGTTTAGTCTAATATCGTATGTTTACGTGCTTTAACTACTTATTTGAACTTTGTGCAACATGCCTAGTTGTTTCCCCGCTTTTTCCTTGTTGTTTATCAGTCTTAACTGTAGAATTCTTGCTGTTAAATATTGTATTTATCGGTTTGAGCTGCGTGTTTACTTTTGAGACTACGAGGCGGTTCCTCGGGAGTTCTCCCTGCACATTTACTTTTTGAGACTACGAGGCGGTACATCGAGAGTTCTCCCTATATATATATATATATATATATATACTTTTGAGACTACGAGGCGGTACCTCGGGAGTCTCCCTGCATATTTACTTTGGGACTACGAGACAGTATCTCGGGAGATCCCCAGTTGTTTATCCCTGTGTGTTGTACTGTTATTTTGGATATGTTTTCTCTTGTTAAATTTTACTCTTGTATTACACTGTTATATTCTCCTTCTTTATTTATTATATACTAGTGGGCCTGACCTGACCTCGTCACTGCTCGACCGAGGTTAGGCTTGGCACTTACTGGGTACCATTATGGTGTACTCATGGTACTCTTCTGCACATGTTTTGTGTGTAGATCCAGGTGCTCATTATCAGCCACGTCATCAGTGAGCGGTGATAGTTCGGAGACTTCAAGGTATATCTGTCGCGTCCGCAGACCTCGGAGTCCCCCCTCTATTCTTCCCTATGTCAAACTGAAGGTTTATGAGTCCACCAAACAGTAGAGTTACCAGGTCCTCTATGAGTTCCCACAGAGATATACGTTAAGAATAAAATTAAAGTGACACAGGATTTTTACGTGGAAAAAATCCCTCTTAAAGGGACCAAAAACAACGACCTACTCTTGTAGGATTTTAACTTCATTAACTTGTAATCTACACTATTACAAGCCACTTTGTAATGCATTCTTACAAAGACTTCAACTTAGTAATTTGCACTCACTATTACAAGCCACTTTGTAACTCTCTAGTTACAAAGACTTTGACTTATGACTAACCCTAGTCACACAAAAGCACAGATGGCATAAAGGTTTTAGAGTTCCTATTACAAGGCTTCTAAGAAATCAAGATAGGATGCAATAGAAAGAAAAACACAAGATTACAACTCAACTAATGGACGCCTAAGACACATAGTGAAACTAGTCCTCTTTAGTGGAGTTGTCTTCTTGTTCTTGACACACTTGAGCCTTCAATGCTGGGCAGATCTTTAATGCTTAGAAGAATGTAAGTAAATGCTCAAGTGAATGTGTTGTTTGTATTCACACAATATGTTAAAGACCTTACCCCATTCCAAGAAGGATGTTCCAAATCTTTTGGGTACACTTCACAACAATGGGAAGTGACGGCTGCACTGTAGCGTGTACAGTTGCAGGCAGTCACTTTTCTGTCACAGCTTTTTACAGTTGTAAAGTTAACCCTGTACTTCCGTCTGTGAGTCTGTCAAGGGATCAGGTCCTCTAACTGGTCCCTTATTGATTAACGGTACACTGTCCGGAATTCCTTGATTTGGAGCTAACTGATTATGTTGTTTATACATCAGGTACTTTCTCTGGTTCTTCACGTAAATGTTTGTTAGATCATCAAAACAGAATATAACTCATCAATTTCCCCCTTTTTGATGATGACAAACTTTTATAGTTGGGAAGCAGTTATATGAGAAATATTATACACTGACACCAGTATATACATAACATGTGATCGACCGGGTTCTTAGCAAGTTCCCCCTGTCGATGTGCTTCCCACTTAACAGCAAGTTCCCTCTGTCGATGTGCTTCCCCCTTAACTTCCCCCTTTTGGCATCATAAAAAGGCATAACCAGGCAGAAAGCATAAGGAAGTCCAATAAAGTTAACTCATGCCCCTTATGTGCACACAACATGATAGAAAACAGAATACTAAAGCAGAAAAGCAGTAAAGAGAACATAAAAAGACTGATTGCATTAAGAAAAGCTTGAAAACATAAGGAAGTCTTTGCTTGAAGAGCAAAGAACTTCATTTGGATTTTTCTAAGTAGGAGAAGCTAGGTGGTATCCAATCCAAACACAAAAAGAAGAGCACAAAAACTGACAGCCACAAAACATTATAAGAGAACTAGGGAGGACAGATCCTAAGAGGCACTAGAGGAGGAGGGCTTGGAGGAGGAGGCAGATATGGTGCGAAGAATCAAGTCTATGCGGGAATTTGCAGAGGACTGCTCCTCGAGCAGCTTGTCTTTGAGGTTCTCCACCCATTTCTTCAGCTCAACATTCTCCTTAGTTAAGCGGTCCAGTTCTTCGTTTAAGAGGATACTAGCACCAGGTCCCTCTGCAGCTTGACTGGACACCTCCAGGATGGAAATTTGAGCCTTCAACCTCTTGATTGTATCATGTGCAGCATTCAGGGCATTTATCATCTGAGAGATGGTCGAAGAACTGCCCCCAACCTTTTCAATGCACTCACATTCTTCAAGAGTGGTCTTTGAGAAGCTTTGCTTGCGAGTCCCAACCTGAGGATTGTTAAGTGGAATCTTAAAGTGCTTAAAGACTTGAGTGAGAAAAAAGCCATAGGGGAGACCATGGTTCCCATCCTTGACCGAGACAACCTTATCCATGTGATTTATCATAAGAGCAGGCAAGTTGACAGGCTTGAAATCGTCAATGGCTTCCATCAAAATCAAATCAGCTCTGGGAGCAACAGAGTGTCTCTCAGCTCGGGGAAGAAGAACTTTGTTCACCAGCTCAAAGATAAGTTGGTAAACAGGCAGCATAACCTTCTTATGCACCCGGTCCCCCTACTGGACTATCCCGGGTTTAACTATAGCTCTCCAAAAATCACCTCTACATGCATACTTGTTAGGATCCACTGAAGACAGTCCTTCTAATGGAACATCTAGAATTATCCCCAGGGCAGCATCATCAAGGACGATATCCACACCCCCTACCAGCACACAAGCATGACCGTCTTCAGGTGTGAAGTGGGTAGCATAGAACTCTTTCACAGCATCTTCATATACCTTAGGACCACTCACGTTAACCAAATGTTCCCACTTTTGGAACTCAACCATGGTCATGAGTTGACTCATGCCAGGCATCTCGAGAATCTCAGGATCAACGTACGAACCCACAACACAATTTGTTTTTGAACGTTTTCCTTCCACTTCCCACTACTGCTTTGTATAGGCTTTACAGCACCAGGTTCTCCCGCAGTTTCTTCCTCCCTTTTTCGTTTCCCTGACACCTTTACAGATTTCCCTTAGGAACTAACAGATATATATTTCCTCTCGCTTACCTCCCCAACCACCTTCTTCTTGGCCTTCGCATCATTTGTCGGAGTCTCTTTCTTATCACGTTGACCAGACCCAGATTTCTTCCTTTCCACTAAGGAACTAGGTTCCTCAACAGTGTCGTCCTCTACTGCGACCACATGAATGTATTTATCCCCCACTACTTGACCATCCTTTACCAACCTCTTCTTCTTATTATTATTACTTTTCTTACTTTTTTCAAGTGCCAGATCGACAGCCTTTTTTTCTGTAGCCTGGTCGAGGGACGTTTCACAGATGGTGCTAGAGTGCGAATGTTGTGATGGAGTTTGAATCAAGCACTCAGCACCATGTCATCCTCATCATCCGCATGCATGGGTTCATGAAGCGGAGGAATGGACTTAAGAAGGGGTGTATAGAAGATCTGTTCTTGAGGGGACTGAGAGGGTGAAGAACCAGGTCCCTCACTAGGTTTGGAAGGCATAACCTCATGTAGAGGAGACTCAAAAAGGATCAATGTTCCTTCATCCTCTAGGATGGACGACGCTGCTCCCTGAGTTTCAGAAAGGGAGGAGGCGCCTTCAGAGGGGGAGTTCTCAAAGGCGATGGCCATTATATTTTCAGCCGCCTCCTTTGGAGACTCCATGGGAGTTGAGGAATGAAGGAATAAGAGGTTGATGTACTGGTCGAGGTCATCTTCTGAAGCTTCAGAGACTTGTGAAGCTTCGGTGGTGAGGGGTTTAGATGGTGATACAGAGGAAGGAGGAGGTACAATGGTGGTTTCATCAGCTAGAGTTTTTTATGGGGAATCAGCTGGAGGAGAAGAAGAAAGAGGAGCTTCTGGGATTGAGGGTCCCTTGGAAGTCTCTGGTTTAGGTGGAGGTGATGATTTAGTAGGAGCAGAGATGGCTACCTCCAGAAGAGAGGATTCCTGACCGTCCACTGGAACAGTGTTGAGGTCAGTGGTGATGGAAGGGGAGAGTTCATTTAAGGAGGCCATTGTTGACAGCTAGTAAAGGGATTGAAAGAGAGAAAGAGAGAGATTTGTTCGTAAGTACAAGAGGGAGTGGATGTGTATATATAGGTTGGAGACGAGGGGGTTTATAGGTGATTGGAGTAATGAGGGGGAGGATAAACTAGTTCAACTGACGGTAGGAAGTTTTGGGAAGAGGGAAATGGGCAGAGGGATTTGAAAGTGTGGAGTGATAGACGTGATGGATGTGTCTTCTCAAAAGGAGAAAGGTGTGGCAGCCGTAACTAATGCAATTACTTTTTGAAAGAGGGATAGGGTACACATAACTACTAACCTGGGGTACGTGGACCAGGTCCCGTACTTGTTGTTGTTGTTTTTTCTTTTTGAAAAAAAATGCTCAGTCTTCTTATGTTCTACAATGCCACTCCTTTAAATTCTGTAGTCATCATGCGTGTCTACCTGCAACGATATTGATGCGAGTTAGACTTTATCAGAAAACACCTTAGCCATCTTTACCTGAGTAAGACATTCATAGCCAAAGAGGAGAACCGGGTCCCTAGTTTGGTCTCAGTATGCCCGGTGCCATTCTATTTTTCTCAAAATGTTCCCTGCCCAGTGATTTGGTGAATATATCTACAATAGGATCTTCAGTGCAACAGAACCTCATACTGATGTGCCCCTTTTCAACATTGTCTCTGAGAAAGTGATGTCTCACATCAATGTGCTTAGTCCTCTTGTGTTGAATCGGGTTCTTTGCCATGTTGAGCGCACTGGTATTATCACATAGAAGTGGAATGATGTCGATAAATACTCCAAAGTCCTCCAGTTGTTGTTTGATCCACAGCAGCTGAGCACAACAAGATGCAGCTGCAACATATTCTGCTTCTACTGTGGACAAGGCCACTGAGTTCTACTTCCTTGTGCCCCAAGAGATTAGGCATGATCCAAGAAGCTGAGCCATCCCTGAAGTACTCTTTCTGTTCACCAGGTATCCTGCATAATCTGCGTCAGCATAACCAACAAGATTGAAATTGTCACCTGAGGGATTGTATAGGACCAGGTCATGTGTGCCCTTGAGATAGCGTAGGATCCTCTTAGCACCTTTCAGATGCGACTCCTTAGGATTGGATTGAAACCTTGCACACAATCCCACACTGAATACAATGTCTGGCCTGCTTGTTGTGAGGTAGAGAAGAAAGCCAATGATCCCCCTGTACATAGTTTGATTTACAGGAGAGCCAGAGTCATCCATGTCAAGTTTGGTAGCCACTGCAATGGGTGTGTAAATCACCTTGGAGTCTTCCATGTCAAACCTCTTGAGCAGTTCCTTGATATATTTCTGTTGACTGATACATGTACCATTAGTAGATTGTTTCACTTGAAGACCCAGGAAGAAGTTCAGTTTCCCCATCATGCTCATCTCGAACTCACTTCCCATGAGCATTGTGAATTCCTTACACAGTGAATATGCTGTAGCCCCAAAAATAATGTCATCAACATACACCTGGGCTATAAGAAGGTTCCTTCCTCGTTTCTTCAGAAATAGGGTGTTGTCAATCTTACCTCGAGTGAATCCATTGTCTAGTAGGAATTTGGACAGCCTTTCATACCAAGCTCTGGGAGCTTGCTTCAAGCCATACAAGGCTTTGTCCAGCTTGAAGACACGCTCTAGATGAACATGACTTTCAAACCCAGGGGGTTGCTTGACATACACTTCTTCCTTGAGATATCCATTCAAGAATGCACTTTTCATATCCATTTGGAATAATGTAAATTCCATATGAGATGCAAAAGCAATGAGAATTCTAATGGCTTTCATACGAGCAACAGGAGCGAAAGTTTCATCATAAGCAATCCTTTCCTCTTGGTTGTATCCTTGAACCACAAGCCTAGCTTTATTTCTGGCAGTTTTCCCATTCTCATCCAGTTTTTTCCTGAACACCCACCTGGTTCCTATGATAGTTCTGTCTGATGGTCGAGGTACCAAATGCCACACTTTGTTTCTTTCAAACTGATGAAGCTCTTCCTGCATAGCAATGATCCAATTTGCATCCTTCAGGGCTTCCTTGGTATTTTTGGGTTCTATTTGCGATAGGAAGGCTGAGAAGGCTAGAGAATTTTTGGTTTTGGATCTGGTTTGAATTCCAGAATCAAGCGGAGTGATTATGTTATCAACAGTATGGGAGCTCTTATGTTTCCAATTTTGACCTTGAAATTGATATGAGGAGGAACTTGGCAGATTGAATGGGTTTCCCTGAGTCTCCTGTTCTGCTATCTGAGGAGTACCTTCCACAGCATCTCCAACTCTTTCTTCAGCTTCTGTGGGAGAGATTGGGGTACCAGGTTCCTTCTGTGTTCCTGAGGAAGAAGTTATGTTGCCTTTAATCATCTGCTTGACTTGACTCATCATTTCTGCCTTGCCATTTGATACATCAGAGATTTCTCCAGGAACCAGGAGTGGTTCGTTGTCTTGATCATCACCATTGTTGTCCTTATGTGAGGAGGGAGTTTCATTGAAGAGCACATGAACACTCTCTTCTACACATTGGGTTCTTTTGTTGTACACTTTGTATGCTTTGCTTTGAGAAGAATATCCCAAAAAGATTCCTTCATCACTCTTGGCATCAAACTTTCCAAGTTGATCCTTCCCATTGTTTAGAACATAGCATTTACAACCAAAGGCTCTTAAATGAGTTATCTTAGGCCTTCTTCCATTGAGAAATTTATAAGGGGTTTTTTTTAGGAAGGACCTGATCATGCACCTGTTCACCAAGTAGCAGGCTGTATTGATTGCTTCAGCCTAAAAGTTCTTAGAAATTCCACTGTCAATGAGCATTGTTCGAGCCATATCCTCCAGGGTTTTGTTCTTCCTCTCCACTACTCCATTTTGCCGAGGAGTTCTTGGTGCTGAGAAGTTGTGTGTGATTCCATTCTCAGTGCAAAACTCATCAAATTTTGCATTATCAAATTTAGTTCCATGGTCGGATCTGATGCAAGCTACCTTTAGGTCCATCTTCACTTGGATTTTCTTTACAAAGGCCAAAAACACTTCAAATGTCTCATCTTTTGCTCTAAGAAATAATGTTCAAGTGAATCTTGAGTAGTCATCCACAATCACAAAGATGTACTTCTTTCCACCCCTGTTTGGAATTCTCATAGGTCCACACAAATCCATGTGGAGAAGTTCAAGAGGTATAGATGTGCTAACATCTTTCTTTGGCTTAAAAGATGATTTCACATGTTTTCCCGTGGCACACGCATCACAAAACTTGTGCTCCTTGAACTTGGAATTTGGCAGACCGCCGACCAGGTCCTTCTTTATCAGTTTGTTCAGGAGAGAAAAGATGGCATGGCCCAACCTTCTATGCCAAAGCTCTGCATCTCCATCGACTGCCTTCAAGCAGTTCACTTCACCAGCTTCCAATGATTCGAAATCAGCAACACAGATGTTCTTGTATCTCTTGGCTATCAACACTACTTCCCCAGTTACTAGACTAGTAATTGTGCACACTTTGGACAAGAACTCCACTATGTTTCCTTTATCACAGATTTGAGAGACACTCAATAGGCTATATTTCAATCCATCCACATAATACACATTTTCTATTGAGTGCTCCAGAGATCTTCCAACTATTCCAACACCAAGGATGTATCCCTTCTTTCCATTTCCAAAGGATACATCCCCTCCCTGCAAGGCTTTCAATGAGAGAAAGTCCATAGGTATTTCCAGTAATATGCTTTGAGCATCCGCTGTCCATGATCCATTGTAGCCCAGTTCCCCTCACTGATCCCTGCACAAATAAATCAATGGTTAGATTTAGGAACCCAAACAAGTTTGGGTCCCTTGTATTTAGGAAAGGGATGAATAAGAACTCTTCTAGTCCATGCCGACAGGAATTGATATTTCTTGTTGGGACCTGGTCCTTGCTTAGTATTTCTCTTTCTGGCAAACATCTTATTTTTCTGGACTGGTTGACCCCTGGCTGGGCAACTTTCCTTGAAGTGCCCATTGTTCCCACAGTGGGTACAAAGCCAATTGTCTAGAACTATGACATATTTGTTGTGAGGGTTGTAGGGAGTTTTCTCCTTTTGAAACCTGATTCCCTGCTTGTTTCCATAGTTGTTAAAGTACATAGCAGTGACAGCATCTGTGGACCAGGTCCAGTTCAATGATTTTTTAAGATCAAATTTTAATTTGCTCACTTCTGCTTGCAACTCCTCGTTTTTCTCAACCTCACTGCACAGACTATTCTTGACCTCATTCAGTTCTTTTTCAAGCTTGACATATTTTTCACTAGCTATTTCATTTCCTTTATCCACACTCGATGAACCAGGTTCTAGTCTTAGTCCCTGAATAGTTTCCTCTAAGTCTGTGATTATCACTAGAAGATCATTTCTTTCTTGCTCAACAATATCTATTCTCATATTCAGACAAATCTTTTCACTGCTTAGATTCTCCACTGTTTCTTTCAAATCTACCACTACTACAGTTAGATCATCTCTCTCATTTTCTGACTCTCTGGTTTTTTTCTTTATCTCTTCCTTTTTATTTTCAAGATCTTTTATGGTATCCTTAAAATCCACAACCACCACCATTAGGTCATCTCTTTCATTCTCAACACAGTTGATTTTGCATATTAGAGACTCTTTCTCTTTTTCAAGGTTTCCTACAGTTTCTTTCAAGTCAACCACACACACAACTAGGTCATCTCTGGTTTGTTCTACTTCTCCTAGTTCTAAGGTTAATGAATATTTATCTTCAACTAAGCTATCATAGGTATTAATGAGAACATTTGACAATGACATTAATTTTTTAGGAGAATAGGATTTCAGATTTCTCTGAACATCCCTGAAGTTTACCTCATCTGTGTCATCTTTTTCTTCTTCATCAGATTGAGCCATAAGAGCGAACAAGGAATCATACTCCTTAGCCTTGTTCTCAACTGCAATCATGGAGCTGCTTTCTGCTTCAGGTTCCTCTTCTGATTCACTTGATGAATCTCCCCAAGCAGCAAGAGCCTGCTTTACAACATTGTCAGCTACACGTTTTCTAATAAATCTTTTGTTAGGGACCGAGTTCCTCTTTGCAGCTTTGTCAGTGTTGTATTTGAAGTTGTCCTATTTCAGGAGCGGGCAGTCTCTTATGAAGTGTCCGGGCTTACCATATTTATGACATAGGTCATAGTTTTTAGGCTTGCTTGAGCTGCCTCTTCTTGGTATTCCCCCATTCCTTCGAACCATCTTCTGGAATCTTTTGGTGAGATAGGCCATGTCATTGTCCTCTTCACTTAACTCATGTTTTTCAGCTTGGAGAACCAGGTTCTTCTCCTTCTTGGGCTCCCTTCTCTCACTATCCTTTTTTCTCTTCATCTCATATGTTCTCAAGTTTCCTATCAACTTGTCCATTGTTAAGACCTGAAGATCCTTTGCTTCAGTGATGGAATTGACCTTGCTTTCCCAGGAACCAGGCAGAACACTTAAGATCTTTCGTACTAGCTTGTTCCTAGGAATGACTTCTTCTAGAGAGTGAAGCTCATTGATAATGGAAGTGAATCTGGTATGCATATCCTGTATAGATTCATCTTCCTTCATCTTGAACAGCTCGTACTCAGTGGTTAGCATATCAATCTTGGACTACTTCACTTGTGTTGTTCCTTCATGGGCAGTCTGCAAAGCATCCCAGATCTCTTTAGCTGATTGACACGCAGAGATCCTATTGTATTCGTCAGGTCCAATTCCACACACAAGAATTTTCTTTGCACGAAAATTCTTTTCCACAGCTTTCCTATTAGCATCGTTGTAGTCTTTCCTGGTTTTTGGCACCATCAAACCAGCTTCTCCAACCTTGTGCATAGGAACGTGAGGACCATCACAGATTATATCTCATAACTCAGAATCTTCAACCATGATGAAGTCGTGCATGCGGGTCTTCCACCACCCATAGTACTGACCATTGAACCTAGGAGGTCGATATGTGGATTGTCCTTCCTCGAAGTTTGGTGGAGAAGCCATTACAGATCCTTTCTAGGTGTTGACCGTTTAGAAAGAACCCGCTCTGATACCAATTGAAGGTTTATGAGTCCACCAAACAGTAGAGTTACCAGGTCCTCTATGAGTTCCCACAGAGATATACTTTAAGAATACAAGTAAAGTGACACAAGATTTTTACGTGAAAAAAATCCCTCTTAAGGAGACCAAAAACCACGACCTACTCTTGTAGGATTTAAACTTCACTAACTTGTAAACTACACTATTACAAGTCACTTTGTAAAGCACTCTTACAAAGACTTCAACTTACTAACTTGCACTCACTATTACAAGCCACTTCGTAACTATCTGGTTACAAAGACTTTGGCCTATGACTAACCCTAGTCACACAAAAGCACGGATGGAATAAAGGTTTTAGAGTTCCTATTACAAGTCTTCTAAGAAAGCAAGACAGGATGCAATATAAAGCAAAACACAAGATTATAACTCAACTAATGGACGCCTAAGACACACAGTGAAACTGGTCCTCTTTAGTGGAGTTGTCTTCTTGTTCTTGACACACTTGAGCCTTCAATGCTCGGCAGATCTTCAATGCTTAGAAGAATGTTAGTAAATGCTCAAGTGAATGTGTTGTTTGTCTTCACACAAGATGTTAAAGACCTTACCCCATTCCAAGAAGGATGTTCCAAACCTTTTGGGTACACTTCACAACAATGGGAAGTGACTGTTGCATTGTAGCGTGTACAGTTGCAGGCAGTCACTTTTCTGTCACAGCTTTTTACAGCTGTAAAGCTGACCCTGTACTTCCGTCTGTGTGTCTGTCAAGGGATCAGGTCCTCCAACTGGTCCTTATTGATTAACGGTATACTGTTCGGAATTCCTTGAGTTGGAGCTAACTGATTATGCTGTTTACACATCAGGTCCTTTCTGTGGTTCTTTACGTAAAAGTTTGTTAGATCATCAAAACAGAATATAACCCATCACAAACACTTTCCGTATTTCTTTTCATTAGACACTGGTGAATAGAGATTCTATTTTCTTTCTGTAGCTTGTGACTTACGGTGTTCCGAATTTTGGGAAGGCTGTGAATTTCTAGTGTATTGGTTAATGTACATGCCGAGCGGCGTTGTTATCAGTCATTCAGTTACCTATTGTTATTAGTTGTTAAGTTTTACTTTCACTTTATTATTTTTCCGTAATTTATATGGCTTACCTGATCGTAGAAGTTAGATACCGTCACGATATTATTCGGAGGAAATTTTGGATCGTGACAACTTCCTCTACCACTTGGATAATATTGTTCTGTTTAATCGATTTCTGGACAACTTTCACTTGGTCAAGTTGTGAAGCTCGTATAGGAATGGGCACCCTTACCTATGCAAGGATTTCATGATGTAATTATCTTATGTTTATGTTTGGACACATCTCTTCTTATCTTTTATTTATGTTTATCTTATGTTTTTGTCTTTTTATTAGTTCATTACTTATTCTTTTTACTTTTTGAATGAATTTTTTTTTTTACTTCACATTTTCCTACAATTCAAATGAGAATATATACAATAGTTTTTGGATTCGAGCGAACTGCTAAGACAGAGTGATACATTTGAAGAATATACTTGTCGAAGAAAGTTAAAGTAGTTCTTGTCTTTTATTTGCAACTGATAACTGCTACGACCAAAAGTACAAAACAGATGCCACTCCATTATTTAGGAGTGTTTCTGATGGCTGAATACTGCTAGTGTGTTTCTCTTGCGCATTCGCGAGAGGAGCCTCGCATTCACAAAGGGTGTTTGTGAGTTGGGAAAATTTTGTTCTTCGCGTTCACGAAGAGGAAGACGCGAACGCGAAGATATGGACTGTGTGCATCACAAACGCGGGAAAAGTGTCGCATTCGCGAAGAGATATTGAGATAGCTGGGACCCCAGGCCCTTGGTTTACGCATTCGCGGGGCAGGAGTCGCGTTTGCGAAGAGCGGTGTTGGCAAAGTTTCGCGTTTGCAAAGCTGTGATCGCGTTCGCAAAGTGTTAAATTGAGAGGCAGGCAGATTGGTCTATGCGAACGCGAGATGAAGGTCGCGTTCACGATGAAGGAATATTTGGACAGCAGTGTTATGAAAACAAACATCATTGAAAATTACGACTAATAAGTACTATTTACATGAGTAACCACTAAACGGAAAATATGTTATACATTTTATCTAAACCAAGAAAAAACAAAAAAATAGATATCCAACATTATTTTCATTCATAGTACAATTTAATTGAATATTTTATTAGTATTAGTATTGACTTGATTTTGGTTTAGGATTTATTTGAGTTACTAACATTTAGGGACTATAAAACTTATTAAAGCATTCAAAAATTATAAGCCCAAACTTGAAATAATACGTTAAAAGATGAAACTACGAAAAAGCTTATTTATAAACAATTAAATATATTTAAAACTTCTATACAAATAATGTCGGGTTGGTTTGGTTTCGGATTGACTTTTTTTTAGTTAAAGCAAATCACAACGAACCATAATCGAATTTTTTTCTCGATTTGACTCGAATTATCGAGTTGGCGCCGTTTATCGACTTCATTTGTACATCCCCATGCCATTTTACTTTCAAAAAAGTTATCAATGTCGGTACCAAAAGTTTTGATCACGATAGAATAACTTAAACGAATGAAAGGAACATAGACGTTATCGCCTATAATGGAATATTAGGTGAAAATACATCTCATTACATATTTATACCTCATAATTTATTTATTCTCTCATGTATAAATTTTAAGTAAAATTTACTTAATAATATTAATGTTATGTTACAAAATCACATGTACATACCTCTACATACACGTGCGCAGAAAAAACTAGTTTGTAAAAAATCTAGTCTGGCTTTAGAATTTCTTCCCTTAAATGCCCGATTGTTATTTCAAAATCATAATATATGTATATGTATATATCTTAAAAATAATTAATTTAAAGTACTTGACACTTTAAACACTAAAACCTTTTAGGAGTACTAGTTGAACAGAATATTGTGCCTCCACCGCATAAAAATGCTGAATCCGCCTATGATAATATAAACACACTCTCTAGTTCTGATGATGAAATCATGCAATGTCATGGATTTATTATTATATAGGCTCTGTCATGGCTACTTGTTTCTTTTTGGGTGGAAACTGGAAAGAGGGAGCAAAACTTCTTAAACAGTATATATAACAAGATTTGCAGCTAAATCTTGGCGGGTCCTTAGAACTAAGAACTCTCTTTTGAGAGAATCCATTGAAGCTAAGCACTGTTATATGTAACAGTACCCACCCGGTTTCTTCTACATGGAAACCTGGCCATTTCAAATTTGGAAAAGGATGACGAAAAGTCTGAGAAACATATAAATGGAGGCTTTTTAATGGAGGAGCTTCCTTCCGGTGGGATGACTAGTCAGAATATGGCTTTTTAAACCAAGCTTATTAATGGAATCCGGAACCAAAATGATGACTTTTTGGACTCAAAATATCAAAATAGATGAAAAAGATAACTGGCAACATTTTTTAAATTCATGCGCTATGCCTTAATGGCACGTTTGTCCATGATGAAAGAGAAGTCTTGAGAGACAAAGACAAATAGTAGAGAAGAGTTTGACAACGCCGAAGCTTGTATTGGCTGCTGCCTGACATTGTATTTATATTAGCAAGTTATAATAGAGATAAAAACAAAATATAACAAAACGTGTATAACTATACTAGGTTGTTATGCATATCTAGAGTCCTATGTGTTATGACCGAAAATATTAGGTGTCATGTGGAAGTTAGTGAAGCAAACTTTGAACAACAATAAATCATACAATAAAAGAAAAATTTACCAAAAGAGACACAAACATTTAACGTGGTTCAGTCGATTGACCTACGTCCACAGCAGAGATGAGAAATCCACTATATAAAAAGAGAGTACAACATATCGAAGAAACAACCTCACGAAGAGGTAAACACAAGTGACACACTAACATTTGTCCCGTAAAGTTCTCCCCCTAAATACGACTCTCAAACCCCATATGGCTACATTATGGATGATACTGAATGAGAACGAAGGATCCTCAATTTATAAAAGTCCAAACATTTTCCTACAAGAAAAAGGACTAGCCAAACATGGAAAAATTATAATTTCCTTCTACAAAAAGGAAAACCCAATTATGGTAAATATATTGCCCTTTCCATTAAGAAATAGGAAAATCAAATATGGTAAGAAAATTAGGACAACCCCTAACAATTCTCCCCCTTGGTCTGAATTTTATGACAAAATAAATCAAATCCACCTTCTTCACATAGCCTTCAACAGGTCGCATCTCCAAATCTCCACTGCAAAGTTTGTCTCAACATGAGTAGCACTCCGGTCAAATTTTTCAGACAAAATCATGATTACCGTCAAATAGGTTGCGGCTAGAACTAAACTCGCCAAGATGAACCTGTCTTGAACCTCGCTCTGATACCATTTGTTAGGACCGAAAAAATCAGGTGTCATGCGGAAGCTAGTGAAGCAAACCTTGAACAACGATAAATCATGCAATAAAGAGAAATCTACCAAAAGAGACACAAACATTTAATGTTATTCAGTTAATTGACCGGCATCCACAGCGGAGATGAGCAATTCACTATATAAAAAGAGGGTACAATATATCAAGAGAACAACCTCACGAAGAGGTAAACACAAGTGACACACTAACACTTGTCCCGAAAAGTTCTCCTCCTAAACACGACCTTCAAACCACCCCTTATGGCTACATTATGGATTTTACTGAATGAGAAGGAAGGATCCTCAATTTATAGAAGTTCAAACCTTTTCCTACAAGAAAAAGGACTAGCAAAACATGGAAGAATTATAATTTTCTTCTACAAAAAGGAAAACCCAGTTATGGTAAATATATTATCCTTTCCTTTAAGAAATAGGAAAATCAAATATGGTAAGAAAATTAGGACAACCCCTAACACTACAACTTTACAGCATTATCATATCCTAACACCCTTCGTCAAGCTGAAGGGGAGGAACGAACACAAAGCTTGGTTAGGAGCTCGTGGAACCTAGCAGATGGAAGAACTTTGGCAAACAAGTGAGCAAGTTGATGAGATGTGGAAACATGAGAAACAAGCAAGTCTCTTAGGTTGACCTTTTCACGAACAAAATGATAATCCAGTGCTATATGCTTAGATTGATAGTGGAAAACTGGGTTTGTGTGCAAGATGAAGAGCTCTAACATTATCACATTTAGCCATTACAGGTAAGCAAGAGAAACATGAAATACTGAAGCCAAGTAGCTTCAGCTACGGCAATGACAAGAGCTCGATATCCTGCCTCGGTGCTAAGCGAGCCGCCGTAGGTTGATTCTTAGCTGACCAGGAAATAGGGTTCTCGCCAAGAAAAATATAAAAACCAGTAGTTGATCGACGTGTCGCAAAGCAACCAGCCCAATCGGAATCGGAATACACTTCAAGAGAGAGATAGGTATTTCTGGTAAGTTGCAAGCCCCAATCGGCAGTACCTCCAATATAGCGAAATTCTTTTGACAGCTTGCATATGAACCTCCCTAGGATTATGAAGACTCCGAGAAGCAAGATCAACAGTGTTTACCGCGAAAATGGTAATTACAATTATATTTGATTTTGTGGTTCTAAAAATATGTGATATATTTTAATACTAGTTGTTTAGGCAATCAATGCTAAGTGAGAAGTAAGAAAACGAGATAAGATCAAAAGGTAATAAAGTTGTACAAATCGAGCAGGTAAGAGATGGGGTCTCGAGCTGGGTCGAAATAGGGCCTCGAGGTCGAGGTCGAGGGATTGACAGAGGGCGGTCGAAGGGGATATAACAATATTGAATGCCTCGAAAATGGCCTTTTTACGATCAATAATGAGCAATAAATGAATAACAATTAATGAACATAATAAATGAAAGACAATAAATCAATGGAACAAATGTAGAGGATGTTTTAGTTAGAGAGCAGAGAATGTTCTTGTTCTTGTATTGAATATCATGTGTCTTACAAAATGACAAGGGTCCCTTTTATATAAGAGGGGAAATCCCAACATAGTACATGAGCAATTATTACAAAGAGAAATGCCTGGTACAACCATTTAATGTCACGGTACGGGCTTGTACTACTTTTGCGGGCTTGGTCAACTTTAACCACGTGCCCTTTGGGAATTTCTCGATTTTTTATGTTGGTCTTCGACTTACACTGCTTCGAGGTCGAGCATGGAAAATCCTCGACATGCCTCCTCGATGTCAAAACTCGAACTACTTTGAACCTTCTAAGTGTGATAGTGATCATAAAATCGGGCTCTCCGATTTAGCCGTATACGAACAGCAAATTGAATATCAGGTCGAGTAAATGATAAACACTAGAGAGATCCTACCATTTGACGATAAACTGATGGATCACTTAGGAGAATCGAAGTAGAAGAGTGCCAATCAAGCTTGCTTTGAAGAGGAGTTAGAACTAGTTATTTATCCAATCCAAATCGATGAAGAATATCATTGACATAGCGATGCTGGGATAAGAACAGACCAAAGGGATTTTTAACTAACTTGACACCGAGAAAATTACTTAAATGAACCAAATCTTTCATAGAAAATTCATGTTGCATGGCTGAGATGAAAGAATCAATTAACTGTTGAGAGGAACCAAAAATGGCTATGTCATACACATATATAAGAAGAACAAGAGACTCGGACCCCAAAATAGAGAACAAACATACTGTTATCTAACTGTGATTGTTTGAATCCAAGATCTTTCAAGAAAGATGTACGACGATGAAACCAAGATCTTGGTGACTGTTTAAGACCATATAAAGCCGCATCGAAGTTTACAAACATGAAGTGGGTAATCGATGTTCTCAAACCCTTTAAGCTGACGCATCTGTTAATTCTCCATGTAGAAAAGCGTTTGACACATCCAGTTGGTGCATGATCCAATTATGATGAAGAGCTAAAGCAAGAACCGATCGCGCACTTAATTACAAGAGCAAATGTTTCAGAAAAATCAACCCCCGACTGTTGAGAATAGCCTTGAGCGACTAAAAGGGCTTTATAACGATCCACAGAGCCATCTGAACCATACTTTATACGAAAAACCCACTTGCTACTAATAATATTAGCATTAGAAGGAGGTGGAACTAAGGACCATGTGTTGTTCTAAATAAGTGCATCAAATTATTCACTCATAGCCTTGAGTAGGGGTGACAATTTGAGCCCAACTCATTTAACCCGCCCAACTGGCTCAGAGATTAATGGGTTGGGCTACAAATATTTTAGTTAACCCATTATTTTTTATAGTCCATTCTTACCTATTAAGTAGTCCAAATACAACGCATGAAGATCACCCAAAACAAAATGATCCCAACACAACTTATTTAAAAAATTTATTTAGTTGCCCAAATTTATATTTTTTTTGTATTTTTAATTTTCTACTTGTTTTTTTGTTTTTCTACACCCCCCCTCCCCGCGTAAACCCCCTCAAAAAAAATTTATACCTTTTTTTTTTGTATTTTCTATTTTCTATTTTTTCATTTTTCTGCACCACCCTCCGCACAAACCCCCTCAAAATTTTTTTTTTTACTTTTATTTTTTTTGTATTTTCAGTTTTCTGTTTTTTCGTTTTTTTGCACCACCCACCCCAACCCCAACCCCACCCACAAAATATTTTTCAACTTACATATTTTAAGAACTAATTTTTTATTTAAGGAAATATATTTTGATTCTCAAAATATTAATAGTATTTATTTACCATTTATACATAGGTGTATAAAAGGTAAAATGTTTTATTTATGCATGATGAGCATGGTTCTAAAATATGAGTCAAGTTGGGCGGGTTGGGATATTACTCATTATTTAGCCCATCTTAACCCAAGTACACTTTAGATTGGTTTGGGCAATGACCAATTTATTGACCTAGTCCATCTTGACTCACCCAAATTCAGCTCAACCCGCTAATTTTCCACCCCTAGCCTTGAGCCATTGAGGATCCTTGGCAGCTTGATTGTATAAGGTGGGTTCAGATAAGAGGGAGGAAGATGTAGAAGCAGATAAAGATGGAAGGATACGAGGTTTAAGTTTGCCCATCATCGTGCGGGTGGCCATTGGATGAACATGAGAATGCTTAGATGTATTAATTTGGGTTGGTTGTGAGGAAGAAGAATGTGTTGAAATATTATCAGATAAATCAAGAGATTGAGAGGAAGAGTCGGGGGTACGATGAGTTGTATTAGATTTTGATGACAGAATATCAGAATCTTGAGGAAGAGCACTTGGAGCTTCAATAGCCAATGTGGGGGATAAATGTAAAGCATGTGGAATGCCGAGATACACGGCAGTTAAGATGGTTTCAGACTTGAGGAAACATGATTTTGTGGCGTGGAGAGAGTTTTAGTCAAGGAAGAAAGTAGAGATTCACTACGAGACTCTTGCATTTTGGAAGAAGAATTCTTGGGTGAACTAGGGAACATTGTAGGATAAGGAAAAATATCTTCAAATCGAGCTAATATGTGATCATGACAGTACACTGATGCATAGGTCTTCTTTACTTTACAGCCTTTTGATTATGATGCATCATGAACGTGTCAATATGTGATCGGGGTGAGCGGTGGTTAGATATAGGAGCGGCTCATCCCCTTGTCACTTAAAGGGCGAAGTCGCCGAAGCGAGTCCTTTGACCCCTTCGTCCACAACCTCTCATTTGTTAAATGCACATGCCTAGAGATTAAAATTCTATTATCAACAGGATCAAGACATTTAAATCCCTTATGCCTATCAAAAAGTCCCTAGAAACAAACATGGTGTGGATCTTGGAAGAAATTTAGATTTATTGTGTGCAACATATAGATAACAAAGACTCCCAAAAGTTCGAACAGTTGAATACTTAGGAACCCGACCAAACAGTAATTCATAAGGAGAAATGAAACGTAAAACTGGTAAATGAGTAATGTTAATAAGAAAAGTGTCATATAAACATGCATCTGCCCAAAACTGAAAGGGCATGTTGGCTTGAAAAAGAAGGCAGTGTAGGACATTAGCAATGTGCCTATGTTTTCTTTCAGCTATTCCATTTTGAGCAAAAGTGTAGGGACAAGAAATACGATGAACAATTCCTTTAAAAAGAATCAAAAATCAAGATTTTCATATTTTTTGCCAAGTCGGATTGAAAGAAAGAAACAGATGCACCAAAGACATTCTTAATCATGGTATAAAATTCTTTGAATTTGTGGTAGACATCAGATTTTTCACGCAATAAATAAATCCAAGAATATTTTGTACAGTCGTCAAGGAATAAAAACATTATATCGATACTCAGAAGCAAGTAATTTCCTATTGACTAAAGAAGCAAGAGATGGGATGCAAGGATGTCCCAGGAATTGGTGCCAAAGAGAAGCAAGTAAAACTGAAGTGGATAGGGCGACGTTTGAAGCATTAGCTGAAGCAACAGAGAGTGGATAAAGAGCGCCAATATTCTCACAGTAGAGCAACATCGTGTTGCTCCTCATTTCCTTCACACAAAAAAATAGAGTTTGTGACACAAACGTTGTATAGACAGAAGATTTTTGGCAAGTAATGGAACATATAAAATATTTTTTTAAAGAAGAGGTTTGAAAATAGTAGGCAGAATAGAAGATCCAACAGAGAGAGAGGGAGAAGATGACCATTACCAACCATAACCTTAGAAGATACAGTATATGGGGTAGACGAGGAGAGAACTGAAGGGTCATAGCCAGAATTTGGGTACCAAATTGTAGGTTGCACCTCTTCCACGTTCATTGCGGCAAAGGATTTGGGCATATTATTTGCAGCAAACGAGTGGTTGAATAGATTTCTACACTCCAAGGCAGTATGGTTAAAGCAAAGTTGGCCGTCCCAAAATACCACCAACAGAGGAAAGAGGGGGACGAGAATGAAGGTGATAGCCAGACCAATTTGCAGAAAACGATTGTTGGTTAGAGTTATCTGAGAATCCTCTACCATTGCTATGATTTCCTTTAAAGTTCTTTTCTCGACCTCGTCTAAAGAAGCCACCTTTTCCAGTAGAATCATGTGGAGTAAATTGTTTTTTAGTAGATGCGAGTAAGGCAGTTTGTGCACTACAATCTTCAGTTCGATTTGCATTAATGTGAGCCTCTTCTGTGTGTAGGAGAGGATACAAAGAGATAAAGAATGGCAGAGTTCATGTGGAGGCAATTAATATAGAAACGAAAGTATCAAGTACCGAGGGTGATAATCCAACTTAATGCAATTGTATCACATTGAACTCATAGTTGATATTCTTTAGTGTTATTTAGTACCCTTTAGTGTTATGTAGTATCCTTTAGTGTAGTAAGACTAATAATAAATTTTAATTTATGTTATTTGATGTTAATTATGGCATTTAAAATAGTGTGCCTTTAGTGCTCTTTAGTGTAGAATAATAATTATGTGTTCTCATTAACTAACCCGGTTAGAGTACTCAATTATGGATCAAATGTTAATCAATTATTGAGTGTATAGTAAATATATTATTAGATAAGAATCAAAAAGTAGATATGAGCATAAAATAATTAGTTGACAATACAAAAGAGACGCTGCCGAACTTTTGCATAAAATATAACAAATTAACATACAAATTGTTGTATGAATGAAATAAATACTTAATAGTAAATTTTTAAATAATATTATCATATAGTTAAACATATAGTTAAACAAACTAAGTATTAAGTATTATCTTAATCAGGAATAAGATTGTTAAAAAATTAATAGTATATAAAAGAGATCGTGATGCTTTTGTTTGTTTAAAAGTATTAAATTAAGACATAAATTGTTATGAACGCAAAAAACTTAATAGTATTTTTTTATAAAAAATAATTATAAAAAATATCGAGATAAATTAAAGGAATAAATATTACATTTTCTTATAACGACAAATTAATAAGAAAAAAAGCTGACAGCTCAAATGAAATCCTATCGAATTTTGGTCAAAAAATTTAAAAACTAACATATAAATATTTTATTTATCAACCTGAGTAATGATATAAGAAACTTATTGATTAAATATTAATATAAAAAATATCACAATATACTTAAAGATGTTAAACGATTAAAGAGAAAAATATTTTAATTAATATTATTCAATTTACAGACATCGTCATGGATCCTCCATCTATGCATCTTGGACCTGCTGTTCAAGAGCTACTGTTGCTCTAGGGTGTCCATAGGTCTTCACACATCTGGGATGGACAATTATTGTCCTAGACCTTCCATCGTAGACGTATAGGCGATCTTTGGTAGTTCATTAGGGACCACCCATTCATCCTCGTACAGTTACATGCCTTCAGCGGACGGGGTTTTACCAGATTGTAGAGATCGGCACTGGCCCCTGATCACGGCTATGATTGAGCGATGGATACTTGAGACTCACACATTTCATCTGCCTATCGGCGAGGAAACCATCACGCTACAGGCGTGGAGGTTTTATTCGGGTTTCCTGTTGATGGTATGGTTGTCAGCTACCCGCAGGCTCTTAGGGATTATACGAGAGTCGACTATCTACATATGTTGCAAAGGCTCATCGTATTCCAGTTTGCAGAGCCGACGGCTAGGAGTGGTGCTGGTCGATTGCAGTTATCGCACGTTAGGAAGCATCTGGAGGCATTGCACGCGAAGATCACGTATGACTCACCATTAAAGGCTATTGAGCGGCAGCGAGGTTGATTCTATTGATGATGTTTGGTGGTATTCCTTTCACGAACACTTCGGGAAACCTTGTTAGCCTGCGATTTTTTCATCATCTAGAGCGGCTAGATGAGATGTTCTAGCCTACCTTTATATGCAGCTGCGCAGGGCATCCATGGACATCGTGAGAGACGTCGCCAATTTTATTCTGCTACTGCAGGTGTGATTATGAAGTACTATGATGTCACGACCCAAAATCTGTAGGTCGTGATGGCGCCGGACACCACTGTCAGGCAAGCCAAGTCCTTAATTAGATGACCACATTCATGTTTTAACATTTCCGAAACCGTTACCTTTTCTTGCATTTCATAATCAAGTAAATAAATTTTTCGTAAATTAAAATTCGACAGCAAATAAAATTCTGTTATTTAAAAACAGTGATCTAAACATTTCACTTAAACAATTATCCCAATACATATCCCAGAACCCGGTGTCACAAGTACATGAGCAACTTCTAAGAATTTTACAAATACTACAAAGATTGTCTGAAATACAAGTTGTACAAGGGATTTAAAATAATAATAATACAGTAGGAGGGGGACTCTGTCAGCTGCAAAACGCCTCCGGATGATGCAGCCCGTCCAAGTCTACAAATCAACCACTATGTTATGTAGGTACCTGTGCAACAAAATGCACAACAAGTATAGTATGAGTACAAAAATAACGTGTACTCAGTAAGTCGTCCGCCTAACCTCAGAGAGGTAGTGACGAGAGGTCAATTTAGACACTTACTAAAGGTCCATTTAAAATATTTAAGAGTGACACTAAGTATGGTTTTTATCATAAGCAGTTTATAAAACATGATTTAAACATCCTTCAATTTTGTTCACATTTTGACACTTTATATCTTCGTCATATTCACAATTAATCAACATGGTGATTTAATCAAATAATAATAAATCAACGGAAGGAATAACTTCTTCCAAAAGTCTTTTTAATAACTTTAAATCTTTGTCATTTCAATTGACAATTTAACATTTCAGGCCAGTAATCTGGCAAATATCATAGCAACTACGCAGAAAATATCATGCGCAAGCAATGCCGAGGGTCGAACGCCGCGGACCAACAATAATAAACTGTGCACTGTCGAGGGGTCGACCGGCTCGAAGCATAGATGCATCTATCTTCCCCGCTCGTGAATCGATCATGCGACACGGTTAACATAATACGGCTCGCCTGCTCGCGAATCATACATGCAACTCAGGTGCTCATATGAATACATACACAAATACCGGGTCTTCCTCCTCGCGAATCACTCAAGCGACTCAGGCACCCAAAGTTACACATATCCACACAATAAATCCATATTTTGTCAAGAAAACCGTTTTTCTCAGGAAAGTGGTAAAATCTTTGTTAAAAGAAATATGAAATATAGGTTTTTGAAACTCATTTGTCAAATGCAGTGATACTCCATGATACAATCCAGTCCCGGTACACATGTATTCACAGCAGAAATAATTCCCTTTTTAGAAGGATTTAACAATATGAACTCTAGCTTTTTTTTAAACATTTATTTATGTTTTCAGCCATATTAGTAGTTCAATGATACATGCAGGGTTACAGATACACACATAAAACATGCTAGTGGGTCATAGGCTACCCAGACATGGCATATAGTAGCTACGCACGGACTCCCGTCACCTCGTGCGTACGTAGCCCCCGAAGATAATAACATGTAGTGAATTAATTCACCTAAGGGGACGATTCCCCCTCACAAAGTTAGATTAGAGACTTACCTCGCTCCGAAATTCCAACACCGGCTTCCAGGCCCTTCCGGTGACTCCAACGGACGCATAACGCTCCGAAACTACCACATAAATGATGAAGCAATGAAAATTCATCCTAATACTCACAACAAGTTTAGATAATATACTTTTCCCAACCCCGCTCAGTGAAATGACCAAAATACCCTCGGGCCCACGTGCCCGGAATCCGAAATTTCTCGAAGGCACATTCTACTCATATCCTTACTAACTCAAATATATAATTTTCTCAAATATTCATGCTCAATTCGTGGCAAAAATCCAAAGTTACATTTTCTAGATTTTTCTTCCAAAAACCCCAAATTTTCCCACAATTCCTATATCAAATCATGCATAAATCTTGTATTTAACCTTAGAAACAAGTAGAAACAACTTACCTCTTGATGCTTGGTGAAATCTCCCTTGAAAAACCCTCCAAAATCTCCTAACCCAAATGAAAAATGAGAGAGAAATGGCTCAAATCCGATTTTAAAACATTCTACCCAGGCACCTTTTCGCACCTGCGGTCCAATAGCCGCTCCTGCGGCTCCGCACCTGCGGAAAATCCATCGCAGGTGCGGCTCTGACTCAGCCCAGCAAAATCCCGCTCCTGCGATACCTCTTCGCACCTGCGATACCGCAGGTGCGACCAAACTCCCGCACCTGTGGTCCCTCAGCTCCAGACCCAAAATCTCGCACCTGCGACTCCCTTAGCTGCACCTGCGCCAAAACCTCGCAGGTGCAGATCACACCAGATGACAGCAGAAACAAGCCCTTTTCCAACTTCAACTTTGATCTGTTAATCACCCGGAATCCACCCGAGGCCCCCGGTACCCCGTCCAATTATACCAACATGTCCCAAAACATGACACGGACTTTCTCGAGCCCTCAAATCACATCAAACAATGCCGAAATCACGCATCACACTCAAATCCAATTCTTTAAGAACTTAGAATTTCAAACTTCTACATCCGATGTCGAAACCTATCAATTCACGTCTGATTGACCTCAAATTTTGCGCACAAGTCATATTCAACATTACGGACCTGCTCCAACTTCCGGAATCGCATTCCAACCTCGATATCAAAACTTCCACTTCCGGCTGGATTTCTCAAAAACCTTCAAATTTCTATCTTTAGCCAAATGACTTCAAAATGACCTCCGGACATCCGAATTCACTTCCGATCGCGCTCCCAACACCAGAATCACCATACAAAGCTATTCCTGGACTCGGAATCCCAAACGGACATCAACCTCACTGATATGCACTTCAAACCCAAATTCATGAAATCCTTCTAAAATGCTAACTTCCATAATATACGCCGAAACGCTCCCGGGTTATCCAAAACACGATCCGGACATACACCCAAGTCCTAAATCATCATACGAACCTGTTGGAACCTTCAAATCCTGATTCGGAGATCGTTTACTCAAAATTCCAATCTTAGTTGATTTCTCCAACTTAAGGCTTCTGAAATAGGAATTTTCTTTCCAAATAATTCTAAACTTCCTGGAATTCAATTCCGACCACGCCCACGAGTCATAATACCTGAAACAAAGCTGCTCACGACTTCAAACCGCTGAACGACGCGCTAGAACTCAAAACGTCCGATCGGGTCGTTACATTCTCCCCCACTTAAACCGACGTTTGTCCTCGAACGTGCTAAGAACTGCTCTGGAGCTTCCTGAAATCACCGTTTAACATCTCGAGCACCTGCCCGTGCTACCACAACCCAGTCGAGCACCATAGCCTGATCAAATCTGGAGATTTCCTCTTCATCCATATAATAAGCTCAGAATTCATTCAAACACCTAAAATTTCTCTAGCCATGCCTAGTTCCCAATCGGCACCATGCACCGCATAACTCATCGTCTGACCACAATGACGCTCCCTGAACCTTATTAGCCAAGGTCCACAAATACGAGGCTCCTTATGCACCTCATAATAATTATACAGACATCTTACTATAACGCTGGAGATACAACCACAACTGAGGGAATGCGCAGAAATTCGCACTCAACTGCAGAGTTAACAATTCCTTGAATACCTCATCTTGACTAGAATCGTCACTTTCATTATGAACCTGAATGATGGTATTTGTTCTTTAATATATACTTCACATAACCTTATCGAACTGATCCCTGGTCCGATAATCTCGTCTCACCCAGTACGAACTGCTCAGACAGCAAGTCACCCCAAACATGGCTAATAGCCTCACATGATACCGCATCGCCCAATAGGCTATAACTCGAACATGATAATAAGAAACGACTCAGGACGGAACTGCTCAGCTCACGCAACTAATATGAATTCTTACCAGAAAATGGGAAATATAACACAAGAAAATAAATACATATTAACCCTTCTTATCATCACACTGTTGCGGTGTGCAACCCGATCCAAATAACATACCCGTGGCGACGTGCCACCCGATCCACACATAAAATTTACATAAGAAGATATATATACAGAGCGGATTTTCTCACTATTACGAATCACAGAATATCGATCACAAGCACGCTAAGTGCATAATACCATCTTGGGGAGACTAATAAAGCCATAGGCTACAAAACTCGAGCACAACTGAGGTGAGATATATATATATATATATATATATATATATATATATATATATATATATATATATATAGTACACTCTGGATCTCAAGAGCTGCCCTGCTCACATAACATCCCCGATACGCGGGACCTCAACACATGAGAAATTATCAAGTCGTTTCACAACTAGTACGGCACAATCACGATAACACATGAATCTGACGAAGACGGAACAACACCCGCTGTTCTAATACCTTTCCATGAAAAAAATGCTCTACTGAAAGGAACATGCCTGGCTCATACGGAGCCCATAATAACATTTAAATCCATCCACAAGCATAGAGCCACCTCGCTCGTACCAAACTTAGCCATTAGCTTTTACCTGGGTCACATTAACCCACTTTTTCTCATAATACACGAGAACAACCATCATCACCGGGACTAACACCCCATAATCCATAATCAACTGAACTGAACGCCCTCCAGGCATAAATTCTCAATTAAGCAATACGCACTTCTTTATACTCAGTCCAAATCTGAAAGCCATCAAGTGACTACATGTCACACTTTGTACAATATTTTCGCGGTCATGCTTCCACGACCTTCCACACAAGGCAACAAGTCTGCACATCCATAACACCGACCACACTAAGGCCGCAAAACACATCAAGAACCCATGACCAGGGTATAAAGCCTCTTTCACTGAATATCAATCTCAGGCGACACTGAAGATAACACCAGCTTACACTAAACTTTCAAATCACTTTGCCTTGCTCTTCCGAGCTCCTGACATCCTTATAAACATCTTACCTGAATCTCGATCCTTACTCCCAGTTACATACCGCTTCCCGCACTTAACATACCAACATGAGGTAGCGCAAAAATTTCATCATAACTTCCGAACCACCAATAGGGTGAACACTTCATCATATAGAAACTTTTTACTTAACTCAATTCAAGAGTACAATCTCAATACATGAGTGAATTCCCATATTCACCCAGATCATGCAAATCTTAAGTGGTAGTCTATACCACCATAACCCTTCCGGGATCCGCTTATACCTGACAGGCCATAGCACTCAAGTGCTCCCACATAAAATCCGTTACAATGGTCGACAGGCCCCACACACATCAGCACAAACCACATGCCTAACTAAATATCCATCAAAGGAACCAATCACTGCCGCAATGTGCCATTTCAACCATGGCTAATCAATCTATTTTCTTTTAATAATCATTAATTGCCTTAGGAACAATAACAACTTCCTTCAACCCGTAGCAAACTCAACCCTCACTCATCACGAGTGACCTTGATTCACGAGACCATGCTGCTCAAATCCCGCAACCCGTCTCATAACGTTCTGATAATGTTTTCTTCAATCCGGAGTCTATTTCTCTCACTCCTCCAATATTATCATGCATGCTGAAAACTATCGTAGAACATTCCAACCATCCTCCTCTTTCTCAGAAATTATTCTGCAACAGCTCGATTCTCGATCATATTGCTGCCTGAAATCTTTAATTGCCGCATTTTTAACTTTTGAACTCACTAGTACCGCTATTGAGAGTCACCCACTATGACTGGCCCCGAATACAATCAACCCCCAAGGCCCTCCTAGCACAGGAACACCTTTTTCAATGAAACACGTGACTGAGTCACTATCCTTACAACTCGCCCATGCCTTCAGCATAACTTCTGAATCTTCCAAAGCCTAACCCTGATCCGACAGGGACAACTTTTGCACATATTCATCACATCCCACGCACAATTACCATTTTACTCATTTCCCTCAGCTGAAATAACTTGCCAACATGCTGACAAATCCTCATCCCCATGCGAAGACAATCCTACGACCCAAATGCAGATGGTGGGACTCCCGCACTTAACCCGAAGCTACTCCTCGCACCACCCTAGACCCTGCTGAGATCCTTCTTCCTTTGGTAACACGATTTTGCTCAGCCAATCCGTCCTAATCTTCCAAATTCTCTTGCTAGAACTCCCTAAATACTCGAATTTCCTAGCACCATTCACACATTCTATCTCCTACCGACTAGCCACTAGGACCCCTCACAGAACCTGCCAACCCTGCCATTGCTAACCTATCCCCAAAAGACAACCCACATGTGGAAATCACCCGCGGACACCTTCCAACGACGCTGAATGCACGCTCTCTGCGACTTCAATACCCCATCTTATACCCTGCTTCATTTACCAATTTACTAGTCTGTCTGCTCCTCGTGGACATCCATAATGCGCGACAATTATCTTCAAATTCCAAGTTGTGCTGCCGCTTCCCCACTTTGCGACTACTCGACTTCCGCTTCTTACACCTGGCCTCCTAGAAATGGAACCACTGCCTAGCCTCATTCTAGGATCATTCTTTGTAGCTCTCAAACCAGCAGATCACCACAACTTCAAGCTCCCCAAAGATTATCTTTCTCTAGTTGCCTTCGTCATCAACACTTATCCGGTGCTGAACCACCGCACCTCACGATCTCTGCCAACCGTTTTCTTCCATACTTCTTCTCGATACTATGACCCCACGAAATCGAAGAAACCATAGCACCGACAAACTTAACACATTCCATTTGATCAATGACAACGGCTACACGTCACAGGTGCTTACCCCATCTCGCTTGAAGACACCAAGTCTTACTACTTTATCAGTCCCAACCGAGCCATTCATACTCCAAATGCCTTCCCTCTGTCAGAAAAAAGCACTGAACCCTCGAAATCACACTCTGAGAAGACCTCCCTTCAAATCATTCACCTTCCCCAACATACGGGCAAACGTACTATTATCATATCGACACTGCGCGACAATCAATTGCAACCATCATCACTACCTGAGCACAGCCCTAAGGCTCCCAGAAACACAGCTACTGAGCTGAAACAAGATATTACCCTTTCACAGGGCCATAACAACAACCACGAACATTTACACATGGAAGCATCTCGGATTACATTCGTAGCACCATTTCCATTCCTCAAATTCCTGATCCATAACAAGCGCTTCGCGACGCGTACGATTGAGTAGGAATGAACATATACATAAGCCTCCAAGGAATCAACTCGCACGATGAAGAATCAAGAAGGGAAGTACTCCTAACAGCCCTATAGCCTCTCGAAGATAAGTACAGACGTCTTCGTACCGATCCGCAAGACTCTACTAGACTTGCTCATGACTCGTGAGACCTACGGGAACCTAGCGCTCTGATACCATGTTATCACGACCCAAAATCCGTAGGTCATGATGGCGCCGGACACCACTGTCAGGCAAGCCAAATCCTTAATTAGATGACCACATTCATGTTTTAACATTTTCGAAACTGTTACCTTTTCTTGCATTTCATAATCAAGTAAATAAATTTTTCGTAAATTAAAATTCGACAGCAAATAAAATTTTGTTATTTAAAAACAGTGATCTAAACATTTCACTTAAACAATTATCCCAATACATATCCCAGAACCCGGTGTCACAAGTACATGAGCAACTTCTAAGAATTTTACAAATATTACAACGCGTGTCTGAAATACAAGTTGGACAAGGGATTTAAAATAATAATAATACGGTAGGAGGGGGACTCTGCCAGCTGCGAAACGCCTCCGGATGATGCAGCTCGTCCAAGTCTCCAAATCAACCACTATGCTATGTAGGTACCTGTGCAACAAAATGCACAAGAAGTGTAGTATGAGTACAAAAATAATGTGTACTCAGTAAGTCGTCCGCCTAACCTCAGAGAGTTAGTGACGAGAGGTCAATTTAAACACTTACTAAAGGTCCATTTAAAATAAGTAAGAGTGACACTAAGCATGGTTTTTATCATAAGCAGTTTATAAAACAAGATTTAAACATCCTTCAATTTCGTTCACATTTAACACTTTATATCTTCGTCATATTCACAATTAATCAACATGGTGATTTAATCAACTAATAATAAATCAACAGAAGGAAAAACTTCTTCCGAACGACTTTTTAATAACTTTAAATCTTTGTCATTTCAATTGACAATTTAACATTTCAGGCCAGTAATCAGGCAAATATCATAGCAACTACGCAGAAAATATCATGCGCAAGCAATGCCGAGGGTCTATCTGCCCCGATCGCGAATCGATCATGCGACGCGGTTAACATAATACGGATAGTCTGCTCGCGAATCATACATGCGACTCAGGTGCTCATATGAATACATACACAAATACCGGGTCTTCCTGCTCGCGAATCACTCAAGCGACTCAGGCACCCAAAGTTACACATATCCACACAATATCATATTTTGACAAGAAAATCATTTTTCTCAGGAAAGAGGTAAAATCTTTATTAAAAGAAATATGAAATATAGGTTTTGAAACCTTTGTTTTTGAAACTTATTTGTCAAATGTAGTGATACTCCATGATACAATCCAGTCCCGGTACACATATATTCACAGCGGAAAAAATTCCCTTTTTAGAAGGATTTAACAATATGAACTCTAGCTTTCTTTTAAACATTTAATTACGTTTTCGGTCATATTAGTAGTTCAATGATACAGGCAGGGTTACAGATACACACATAAAGCATGCTAGTGGGTCCTAAGCTCCCCGGACATGGCATAATAGTAGCTACGCACGGACTCCCGTCACCTCGTGCGTACGTAGCCCCAGAAGATAATAACATGTAGTGAATTAATTCACCTAGGGGGACGATTCCCCCTCACAAAGTTAGAAATGAGACTAACCTCGCTCCGAAATTCCAACACCGACTTTCAGGCCTTTCCGGTGACTCCAACGGACGCATAACGCTCCGAAACTACCACATAAATGACAAAGCAATGAAAATTCATCATAATACTCACAACAAGTTCAGATTATATACTTTCCCAACCCCGCTCAGTGAAATGACAAAAATGCTCTCGGGCCCACGTGCCCGGAATCCAAAATTTCTCGAAGGCACATTCTACTCATAGCCTTACTAACTCAAATATATAATTTTCTCAAATATTCATGCTCAATTCGTTGCTAAAATCCAAAGTTACATTTTCTAGGTTTTTCTTCCAAAAACCCCAAAATTTTCCCACAATTCCTATGTCAAATCATGCATAAATCTTATATTTAACCTTAGAAACAAGTAAAAACAACTTACCTCTTGATGCTTGGTGAAATCTCCCTTGGAAATCCCTCCAAAATCGCCTAACCCAAATGATAAATGAGAGAGAAATGACTCAAATCCGTTTTTAAACATTCTGCCCAGGCACCTTTTCGCACCTGCGATTTAATAGCCGCTCCTGCGTCTCCGCACCTGCGGAAAATCCATCGCAGGTGCGGCTCTGACCCAACCCAACAAAATCCCTCTCCTGCGATACCTCTTCGCACCTGCGATCCCTCAGCTCCAGACCCAAAATCTCACACTTGCGACTCCCTTAGCCGCACCTGTGGCCAAAACCTCGCAGGTGCGGATCACACCAGATGACAACAGAAACCAGCCCTTTTCTAACTTCAACTTTGATCCGTTAACCACCCGGAATCCACCCGAGGCCCCCGGAACCCCGTCCAATTATACCAACCTATTCCAAAACGTGACACAGACTTGATCGAGCCCTCAAATCACATCAAACAACGCCGAAATCACGAATCGCACTCAAATCCAATTCTTTAAGAACTTAGAATTTCAAACTTCTATATCTGATGCTGAAACCTATCAATTCACGTCCGATTGACCTCAAATTTTACGCACAAGTCATATTCAACATTACGGAACTGATCCAACTTCCGAAATCGCATTCTGACCTCGATATCAAAACTTCCACTTCCGGCCGGATTTCTCAAAAACCTTCAAATTTCTATCTTTAGCCAAATGACTTCAAAATTACCTCCGGACATCCGAATTTACTTCCGATCGCGCTCCCAACTCCATAATCACCATACGGAGCTATTCCCGGACTCGGAATCCCAAACGGACATCAACCTCACTGATATGCACTTCAAGCCCAAATTCATGAAATCCTTCTAAAATGCTAACTTCCATAATATGCGCTGAAACGCTCCCGGGTTATCCAAAATCCGATCCGGACATACACCCAAGTCCTAAATCATCATACGAACCTGCTGGAACCTTCAAATCCTAATTCGGAGATCGTTTACTCAAAATTTCAATCTTAGTTGCTTTCTCCAACTTAAGGCTTCTGAAATGAGAATTTTCTTTCCAAATAATTCTAAACTTCCTGGAATTCAATTCCGACCACGCCCACGGGTCATAATACCTGAACAAAGCTGCTCGCGACTTCAAACCGATGAACGACGCGCTAGAACTCAAAACGACCGGTCGGGTCGTTATATATGACATTAGCATAGGCTAGTTCTACCACAAGCATTGTGTACAACGTTCCAAACAAACACACACAAAGATGAACCAGAAGTTATTCGGCATTTGATGAAGGAGATATTAGAGATGGAAAAGGCATTAAGTCGTTCATCATGCACTGGATGATCTTAACTACCTGCAAGGAACGAAGGATCAACATTGGGCTTTATTAAAGAATGAAAAATTGCATAGAGACATCGATTAACCTATATTTCCAACAGTTGTTGAGTGGGAGAGACTACCAAAATTTATATCGCAAACGTTAGACGTAGGAGTCCCATATTGTTGTAGAAATCAAGAAAGTGGTCTTAGTGACGATAGCGATGAAATACGAGAAATGTGTGTCAACTGGAGTCTAGATTATGATGCCCTCAGTCCGGACGGATGCGTACAAGATGTTGACGAAGAAGATGAAGGCAATAACAATGAAATAGTATCAGACAGTGATGATAATAGCGAATGAAAATCGTTATTTATTTCTTGAAGATATTTTTAATTATTGTATTGAATCTTCAATGCTAATTGTAATTAGATTTAAGACTATTGGAAACATAATTTTATTTCATAAATATTGCAAGCAACACCATTACACAAATTGGGTACAACAAAATATACGCAACAAATCACTAATTTTATCCTTGAAAATTAGGCACATTGGATGAACTGCCACTGGAGGTGAATTACCATGCTTCCCAAACCGTCTGAAGGACATTTACGGTGACCGTATCCTGTTTGGGAACACATACCACATTTGTGCATAAACGGTATCATCAACATTCATTTGGCTCCGTATCCTCGTTCGTTTTTGCACTTGCCGACGATGCACAAAATCCTTATTACACACCATTTTAAATGGTTCCGACGGCCAGTAATGCTCACCACCCACTGATTGGAAGTGGCCATTATAAATGTTTACATATGCAGCAACATTTTCTTTATCAACATACCTCGTCGCAGCAAACCCAACATATCGAAAGCGCTTCATGGCATGTGAGCATGGTAAGCGATAAATCGACCATTTTCGACACGAACATGATCACCTGGATTCATTGATGGTGTGGGTATTATTGCCACAGTTTTGATGCAAACCGGTGCTAACTTTAAAAATATTTCGATCATTGCAATATCACAACTATGTATGCCACTGTGCCCGCTTCCTATATTTCTCAAATCGTTTCATCGGTTGTGACATAAATTGAACACCCCTTTCCAACAAGGACGATGCACTTCGGGATCTTTCAACAAACCTCTCTGCCATATGTTTGAATGAAATCCACACCATGACAGTGACATGCAATCCACGGGCAGACTTCAACAACCCATTGAAAGACTCTGACACATTTGTAGTCAAAATTCTCCATCTTCTGCCACAATTCTTATGCAAAGTCCACTTATCAAGCTCATGTTCCATCAACTAACAATAAGCTCATGTAGCGTGATGGTAGCCTCGCCGATAGGTAGATGAAATGTATGAGTCTCAAGTCTCTACCGCTCGTAGATAGCCGTGATCAGGGGCCAGTCGAGCTGCAACCGATCGATCTCTACAATCCGGTAAAACCCCGTCCACTGAAGGCATGTAACTGTACGGGGACGAAATGGGTGATCCTTAATGAACTCCCAAATATCGTGTATACGTCTGGGGTGGAAGGTCTGGGACAACAATTGTCTATCCTAGATGTGTGAAAACCTATGGCCACCCTGGAGCAACAGTAGCTCTAGAACAGCAGGTCCAAGACGCATAGACGGGGGATCCATGACGATGTTTGTAAATTGAATAATATTAATTAAAGTATTTTTCTCTTTAATCGTTTAACATCTTTGAGTATATTGCGATATTTTATATATTAATATTTAATCAATAAGTTTCTTATATCATTACTTAGGTTGATAAATAAAAAATTTATATGTTAGTTTTTAGATTTTTTGACCAAAATTCGACAGGATTTTATTTGAATTGTCATTTTTTTTCATACTAATTCGTCGTTATAAGAAAATTAAATATTTAATTGGTTTAACTTATCTCAATATTTTTATAATTATTGTTATAAAAAATACTATTAAGATTTTTTTTGTGTTCATAACGATTTATGTCTTAATTTAATACTTTAAAATAAACAAAAACGACACAATTTCTTTTACGTAATATCAATTTTTAAACAATTTTATTCCTGATTAAAATAATACTAAATACTTGGTTTGTTTAACTATTTGATATTATTTTTTAAAATTTACTACTAAGTATTTATTTCATTCATAATGATTTGTATGTTAATTTGTTATATTTTACACAAAAATCCGGCAGTTCTTCTTTTGTACTGCCAACTAATTATTTTATGCTTCATATCTACTTTTTGATTCTTATTTAATAATACATTTACTATACACTTTATTCCTGATTAAAATAATACTAAATACTTAGTTTGTTTAACTATTTGATATTATTTTTAAAAATTTACTACTAAGTATTTATTTCATTCATAATGATTTGTATGTTAATTTATATTTTACACAAAAAACCGGCAGTTCTTCTTTTGTACTGCCAACTAATTATTTTATGCTCCATATCTACTTTTTGATTCTTATTTAATAATACATTTACCATACACTTAATAATTGATTAAAATATTATCCATAATTAAGTACGCTAACCTGATTACTAATGAGGACACATAGTTATTATTCTACACTAAAGAATACTAAAGAGAACTAAAGGCACACTATTCTAAATGACCATAATTAACATCAACTAACATAAATTAAAATTTATTATCAATTCTACTACACTAAAGGACACTACATAACACTAAAAGACACTAAATAACATTAACGTCACATATTATTGTTGTACAACTATAAAAACAATAAAGATATAACATTAATTATTCAAGAAAGGAACAGTATGCAATTTTCATAAATTTTTGCACAGAAATAAACTAATCCGGATAAAAAAACACAAAAAAAATTCACAAAACACTAACAAAAACATACAATACAATAATAACAACTAATTACGTAGTTATATATATGATTTATACTAAAATGGTTATTCGGAATACCTCTTTTTTTTTTTTTTTTTTTGAATGGAGAAACAAGGAAGATTTGACCACCAAACCAACCAAAAAACGAGTTCCACTCCACGACAAGGCCTTGGATAGTGTGTTAGATCGATAAAATAATCACGGGACAAGATTTCGAGGAAGGGATGGGCTCCAACGGAGTTTTTAGCTTTTAAAAATGTGTGGGGGGTGGGGGGCAGGTATAGCGCATATGTTAGATGCTCTATACCTGATTGTCTTTTCACATTCAGCTATAGCACATCTAATTTATGCGTTATACCAAGACTTTGACCACCTTTTCAAAATTGTGCATAGCGCCGTTAATTCATGCGCTATATATAAAAATGTTGTTAGTTGATTTTTTCACCTATTTTGGTGTTTTGAATTCAAAAAGGCATCATTTGGTTCCGGACTCCTTATTAATGACCCTAGTAAAGGTATGGAGACAGCTGGGGGCTTTATCCATGAAGATAACTGGAACCTTAATGCTCTTGAGAATGCTCTCCCTATCTCTATTGTCAGGAATGTATGCTCTCCCAAATTTTCTATTGATGCTCTCCCTGGAATGTGCTCTCCTCTCTTGATTCAGGAGTTGTTCAGATATGATTTACCAACTCCTTTTGTAATGATCCTTTTGAGTTTTAATATACAGGTCGAGGTCATGCCAAACCTCTCACCATAATGGTGACATTAAGTTAAAAAAAAAAAAAATGACTGGCCAGAAACTATTATAAACTAATTTATTTTCCATCCAAATCGAGTTCAAATAAATAAATCAGCATACAGTAAACAATTGAGCCTGAGGTACAGGCTGCACATGAACGGACCCCCATCACCCCACTACACCGGGTTGTTCCTAGTTCCTACTCTTTACAACAAATTCCTCAGAAAATTCCCTCAGCTCGCAGAAACAGCTTAATAAGAAAACATTGTGGTTGCTGAGACATATCCGCTGATGAACAGGGAACACAAATCTTATACAATCGGAAATGCTTTTACTACTAACAACCTGGTATATTACACTTACCATGAGTCTTTTCGCCCATATGTACAAGCTGAAGAGTGAGTTGACTGAAGATATACAGAAACATCAAACTGGAACAGGATCCAGCATTCTCTAACTCGCACCTCGGAAGGAACGATCAAGCACGTATCATCTAGATATTAGAGAGACAATCAGCAAACGAAACAAGGAATAGGCTTTCAACATAGTTTATCCGTAAATAATCAATTTTGCATCAAGAGACACTTTAAACAGCTTATAAACTGTGTAAGGCACTAGTTTATATAGGTAACAGTAACCTCCTAATTAACTAAAAAGATGATAAATATGAACATACAGATACTTGTCTGTCATTTCTTGCTCTCAGTGAACACCTGTGAAGCATTGATGTGCTAGTGATTTATCATTCCAACTTGTCAACTGGTATGCTTCTACCATAACCTACTGTAACCAACAAGATTACCAGAGATACAGGAGGATTTGCTTCGGGTGCTTCCTCACAATTCATCATCCCTTCCCTTACCTCATCCCAAAAAGAAATGGAAAAAAAGAAAAGAAGAATCCCAAATGAATCAGCTGCTAAAGGAACCCACCCTTCCCCTCCCTGAAAAGGTAAAAAGAATAAATCTCATAGCAAACACAACATGAGCGTTTAGAAATCTCTCTCTTGCAAATACAACATCCGATTCCTCTCTGCTGTGCAGGTTGGTGCAACTGTACCAACCAGAGATAGATGAAGCAGTTCTCCCTACGGACTTCAAGATTTAACAGACGGTACATGACAGATTACATTGATCAAGACACTGGAGCTGGCACAGAAGCTAGTGAAGCCCAGAGGAAGATTATGCCGGTTGTGGCAACAAGATAGCTACCCACTGTTACCCCTACTTCTAACTTTTACTTGAGGTTTTGTTAAGATAAGGTCTTCAGAAGCATGTTTCGTATTTAATTAAGAGAATATCTATTCTTTTAACAAGTATTAGACTAAATAAATCATGTTTCAAGTAAACTGAAGGGGAAATGAAAAGCAAAGATTATGGACCTACACATTTTCTATTAGTTAATTAATGGGTCTCAAGCTACAATTTCTAGACACTGAACCAATAATAATTCCAAGGACAAGGAGGAACATATCCTACCAACAATGAAAGGAAAGATAGGAAGAAGAGACAAGTAAAACAATAGAAGCCATTAGCAGTGACCCAACAATTGAAATAGAAGGATGTCTTACCATCCGTGGGGCACTTCTCCCATGTAGTGTCTTCGTTGCATCTGAAAAGGCTTTTGCAGCTTCAGCATCAGCTTCAGCAGCTTCAGCGTCCTTAGCAGCCTCCTCAGCTTCAGCTATGGCTGCTTCTGCTTCAGCAACAGCTTGTGCAGCAGCAGCTGCAGCCTCTTGAGGTGTCATGTTCCTCATTTTATTAGCTAGCTCTAAATCTATCTGAGATGTACTAAGCATGTCCATATCATCCCGATCAACCTTGGAGAAGATCCTCTGCCTGCTATCCAAGAATGGACTGGACAGGTTTCTTCTTCTGTCAGATGGTGTCGATGTGGGTGCTACTCTATACTTGCGCTTTATCTATAAAAGACAATATATTCAGGGTACTATGATCAACCAGGAAGGGAAAAAATTACCACGCATACAAACACTTGAATCCAATCATCATTTCTGATTGTATTCCCACCCGACGCCTAGGGTTAGCTGATTGTCTTTATCTATAAAAGACAATATATTCAGGGTACTATGATCAACCAGGAAGGGAAAAAATTACCACGCATACAAACACTTGAATCCAATCATCATTTCTGATTGTATTCACAGCCTGACGCCTAGGGTGAGCTGAGCAATGACACAGATGTTGATGCAAGATCAAGAAGGTTAAAAATCCACCAATATTCAAGAAGTCCAAGAATTCATCCAAGATTAGGATTTCTTTTCTTTAAAGATTGGGATTTCTTATTTCTTGTTTCCTAGTAATTTAATTTTTGTTTTAGTAGGATTATATTTGTAATCTTACTCAACAGTCTTGCAATCTTGTGGGATTGAATAACGTGTTAGCAAAGTTTCTTTTCATCTTACATTCTTCTAACGTGAGTTTGAAGAATGCTTTCGCTAGTTTTGTTAAAGACTTTAGCGGGGTGCTTTTGTTTTTTTCTCTTCTTTGTGCTTGAGAAGTGCAAAACCTCGAAAGTATATCAGATATCAAGCACACAAAATAAAAATCACCTTGATAAGTTTCCCAGTTGCAGTTAAATACTTCAGTTTCCCTGACAGCAGCCTTATAAAGTTTGGAGGGGCCCAGTATTGGTCCTAAAAGATAGACATAGCATAAAATCAAGTACAATAGACTGACAGATGCAACCAAAATTCTGGTTTTTGCTAGGAACTAAGATCAAGGAATCATGACATTTATGCATTAACCAAGATTTGTAGATGACCTTTATATCACCCGATTGAGCATAAATGTATTACCTAAAAAAAAAAGATTCTGTCGGACAGGGTGCATAAGCCAACAGATCATTGAGAACCTAATCAGTAAAGCCACTACGTTGGGGGTGAACTCTTAGCATAGGGAATCAAGATAATACTTTGAAAAGAGATATTAGCATAGCAGTATTAGATCTATATTAGACACATGCAACCTCATGATCTGCATATACTAAAGCAGACACCCTCTTGAACATACATATACTGACCAGAATTCTTTATGCCGCCATCAGGGTGCATTAACCCATAATATTTCATTGAGGACCTGTTTAGCAGAGCCTAATGCCTTGTTATATGGAATCAAGATCATACATTAAGAAAAAAAAAATTAATGTGGCACTATCAGACCTATGTGCACTCAAGCAATCTAATATTCTGCATATTTCCAACCAGATGCTACATTAGGACTCAAATGTGCTGTATTTTTTCATCCTAATCTGTTGTTACCAACAGTCAGATCTTAAAATTAATAAAAACAAAAACAACAGTAAAATAGAAAAGTAAAATAGAAAACTTTCTTCCACAAATAACAAACAAGGAATTGAAGAGGGAAAATACTAAGTTTGATGATACTGAGGTTTACGAAGCCTCATAATTGAAATATACAAGCATCACAGATTGCAAACATCATCATAATGTTGCTATTGCCACAACAAGAAGCAACACCATAATCAGTCCTTAATGGGTCTTTGAAAAATAAGTACCATGCATGATAATTAATGAATGGTACTCTAGATTATATCTAGTTACTTATTCTAAAAGAAAGCACATAATAACAAGACAACTACCTCTATGTATGCAGCTATTGTAGTCTTGTTGGAACCACCTGGCTCCTTCAAGCTGCTAATAGCCTCCATTATAAGATTATCCAACCTATAATATTTAAGACAGCAACTATGAGGGATAATCATCCTTCCAAAGTAAGAAAATAAGAATAATATGTGACCCCACCAAGACAGGTAATATTATTTAATCCTGACTAAAGAAAAGGAAAATCAATGAACTTCTGGTAAAGATCTAAACAGAGGTCCCATACCAACTTTACCTTCCAAATGCCAAAAACTAATAACATAGAAGTATCACATGCATGTAATGAAAAAGCAAAGCACTTTTTGGTTGTCAGACATTTTTGTTTGGCAAAGAAAACAAAAATGCATTTCAGAAATCATATAGAAACATTTCAAAAAATACTTTAGGAACCAAATTGTTCTCCAAAAATGTTCTTTGAAAATATTTATAAAAAGCATCTCCAACAAATATTTTTAACAAAACATCCAAATGCCACCTAGGAACAATAGAACATGCATAACCAGCAAGCAACTATATCCATAAGCACAAAAAGAACTCGGTGACTACCACAAAGAGTTATGCTGCAACAATCAACGAGCAGCGCTTAACCTTATCATAGATTTTCTTGAACCGTGTATCTGTGGAGAACCGCTAGATGTAGTGGCTGCTTGCGCTTCAGCAGCTTCCTCATCACTTTCAGCTGTGGTCGTATCAGCCACAGGACTCCCATCCTGTCTAGGGGCCTGTTTTGTCCTTTTGACAGCTAACCTTGCTTGCTCTCGAGAACTCCAACCGTTTACCATCACTGTCATGTTCCTCCACTTGTCCTGAACAGCATCAACAAAGATAAATAGGCATATTAACACCATATGCATAGATAAGAAACAAAAGATAAACTACTAAACTACATAGCTATCATCTGCTTCAAATAACATCTAAACTTTCTCTGCACAAAACATAATTATCTAATGGAAAAATGATGGTAGTAACCTCTACCTTAAGATCTACATTTGAACGCAGACACAATACTCCACTAAATTCTGGATCCTTGAGAATCGTGCGCCATTTACCTGGCCCATGCTTAAGTATCCCAGCTTTAAGAGCAGCTTCTTCTTCTGAAGTCCACTTCTGCTTAGGCGCACCCATCAAAAATCTGAGGAAACTGAGGAACAACCTACTCAGAGAACACATAACAACATATCAACAAACCACCCAAAGAAGATAAATTGCACCATATATAGACGGTTTATCGGCATTATGCATCTGGAAAGCTAAACAAGCTTGAATAATCAACATGAAAACAGTAAAACCGCTTCATTTGGAGAAAAGCAGATAAGTATATAGTTAACCTTTCTAAACAAAAATTTTATGAGGATGTCATTCATTGCTGAGATGCATAGAATGAAACCAGAACACAAGTCCACATAAAGCTACATGCAATGGCATTAGAGAAGTACATATTCGATTAATTCATGTCTGTTAAACTTATCTGCTATTTTATCTTCCAAAGGCATTGAAGAAGTACGCATTAGACTAACTTGTGTATGTAACACTTGTTTGCTATCTTCCAATTGCATTAGAGAAGTACGCATTAGACTAATTCGTTTTTGTAAAACTTGTTTACTATTTGAAGTCCATGCACAAGATATGATTCATGACTCATGAACCACTACCAACAAACACTGGAATAATGCATGAAATGAACTCTAAAGAAACTCAAAAACAAGCAAACACTTTCCAGGAAAAACTGAAAAACAAATCCTTACAACAAAGACCTACCTCCTTAAAATCATTTATCTGAAAAAAGATCTAACTCCTAAAAGTCCAAGTGATATATCAAAACTAACCCTCTTTTCTTCATGTGCGTTATCTAAATACCTCAATCTAATTCCTAGTTTCTGGACATTCCAAATCAGAGAAGTTTTAAACGCACAACCACAATATATACACATAGAGAGCAAAAAGGTAATGAACTTGGGAGCAAGAAATTAACTAATTTGGGATTGAGGCATTGTTCATTGATCATACGGAGTCCTTCCAAGGCGGAATTCTCAACAGACTGAACAAAAGAAAGCTAAATTCACTGAGCTGTTGGTATCAAGTGTAAATTAAACGAATATTTAACAGAAATCTACTTCATGAAGATAAACCGATTAAATCGAATTTGTGTAAGATCAAAACTCACAAACCGAAGCCCTAGTTTCTTGCAATAAATTGGGAATTTGTCAGAACAGATTCAAATTGAAAAAATAGGGATGGAAGGAGATGGGGAAGAAGAGCAATGAGAGATGGAGATTCACCAGAAACGATCTGTAGGCAGGGCGATTAAAGCATAGGAATTTGAAAATCTCTCTTCTTGTTTTCCCTTTTAACACCAACGGTATGACTTGGAAGAAGCCGGAATTAACAAGTTAGTTTGACTGACGGAGTTTAAGAAGAAAATACCTCCTTTCACTTTTATACTAAATATATATATTTATTTTTATTTGTCATTTAAACAATTTTTTTTTCTCTTATACGCACAATATTTATTACTCATTTCAAATTCTTTTCTTAAACTCAATAAAATATGCATCAAATAATATGAATATTATGGTAACTTATGCACTTTATTTATTATTTTTTAAGGACCGTTAAATGTCAAAACATGCCAAGTAAAAGTCAATGGAAATAGTATTTCGAATTGTAGAAAATGTGTCATCAGGAGGTGATAGATAAATTCAATTGATACACGTAGAATTTAATGTTGTCTCAACGTCCACAGTAACTATAGGCCATGCGCTTACTCCCTGGCCAAACATTCAAGCTTAAGGGACGTTTTGGACAGGTTTCACTAGTATAAGGCATGCATACCATGGCCTGCTAAATCATTCGAGGATGACCATTTTGTATGTTCTTGAACTTCCTTTTTTATTTTCTCTCTTCTTTAGCTACCTCATTAAGATTAGTAATGTGGAAGGCGTCCTAAAGTTTAATATAATATGTAGAACTCGATATCCATCTTTGTGGCGAATAATGTTTGTTGAAGACTTCAACAACTCTTAGAAATTTCGGTCGAAGATTTTGGGGTTATAAAGGGTCAAAAGTGACTAAGTTTTGTGTTTAAAAATTATATGTATGAGTATTTGCTTTTATTCAATCACTGATAATTATTTGTTATATTGTGTACGATTATTGTGGGTGCGACTGTTTTAAATGGAATGATGGACCACCGACAAACCAAACAAGTGGGATTGTCGCAGTTGAGGAGGCCCTCCGTTGACGATGATACAACAACCTCACAAAATAATGTGAAGTTGACTACAGTTTAGGCTCAAATAAGTCGAACAGGGTAGGGTTCTTCTTAGAACATCGTTAAAAGAAGGAGATTGGTCTGGAGGTTTTGAGATTCATGTTCGCAAGGGAGATGGTCGTGTTCGCAAAATGGTGAGACAGATGACCATCGCATTTGCAAAGGAGGATTTTTGGGCGGTGGCATTTTGTGCTTCGCGAATGTGGAGTTAAGGTCACATTGCAAAGGATAGTGCTAGGCTGAGTATGTAAGTTTTTAAAATTTTGGAATTTGCTCATTCTCTCATATTTTGAGCTCGGGACTAATTGAGGGGCGATTTTTCAAGGAGATTTTTATACAAGTAAAGAGGGTAACTGTATTATACTCATTTGTGATTATATTTCAAGAATCTACATGGATTTTTATCCCCCTACACCAAGGATTTAAAGTGCAGAAATTGAGATTTTTGGTATGAACTTAAGAGACTGATTTTGGAAATTTTGTACATAAATTGAATTCCGATTTGGAATCTAATTATATATTTAGACTCAGGGTATTATAGGTAATTTATATCTATGATATATTTCGAATTTCGGGTCGGCGACCCGAGGTTTACTTTTGTTGATCTTTTTATTTGAGTTAAAGATTGAACCAACGAGCTTCTTTTAGTTTGTGGGGAGTATATAGAAGTCGGATTTGGTATTTGGATATTTTTTGTATCAATGATCTGGCGAATTATCAATGATTCATTCTTAGATTTTCTAAATGGAAATTTGTTTATAAATGATGAAGAGATAAAAAAATTTCACTATTCTGAAATGTTGATTGTAATAGAAATTAAGGGGTAAATCAACTGAGTATTCAACTTTTTAAAGTCTTTCTNTTTTTTATATATGAAATCAATTTCTAAAGCTTGTATTGACTCAGTTGAGTAGTATTTGACTAGATTCGAGTCATTTGGAGTTGGATTTAAAATGAAAGATGGTTGTTGTTGATTGAAGCTTGCAGGAAAAAAGTAAGTCCCTTATCTATCCTTGTAAGAGAAAATTCTCCACATAGGTAATCTATTTACTATTTGTTGCTTGATTTAGGTGTTATGTATATGCGAGGTAACGAGCGTTTATGTGTAGCTAAGTTATGACCTTAGCCAGACAGAGTTAGGCTTATGATATGCCACATTGGACTTCATAAGTTGTTTATTCATGTTTCTGTGATTCTATGACTACATGATGAATTTTAATCATGAATAAAATCCATGCAAGGGTTACGACTTGTTTATTTGGACATGACGGGCTTCTTTCACCGTGTTGGGATTTTTAATTTAGCCGTAGTCATACAATTGTCATTCTTGATTTATGATTTATTGGCTATCAGCTTACATTGTTCTTGTGGATGTCATGATCAGACTTAAGATGTTAAATAAGCATATTGAACAATTAATAAAGTTAAAATAAATGATTAGCCATAGCCATCTCTTACTCATTTAAATGTCATCCGTATTTTTATTGTTATATTATGGTGTGTCTTTATTACATCATTTCATATGCATATTACTGAGTTGGAAGTGGTATAACGAAAAATATTGAGAAATTTGGCACCAAGGACATTGTAAGCGTATATTGATTATTGATGGTATTGTGATTGGATCGGTTTGCACGCCACGGTGTTGTAATTAGATCGGGTTGAATGCCATAACGATAACATGGCACGTTACAACAATATTATTAATGGATCGGATTTCATGCGCAACAACGCTTGGATATGGATCCATCCCTCTGGAGTCCGGTGATTACCCATGTTACTTTGGGCCCTGTGAGGGAAGACACCTAGATTGGTACTAGATTGGACACTTGGCCAGTGTCAGCTATATGGAATTGTTTAGTAAGGTATTGATATTGGATCATGAGCATGCAGTTGCAGCCTAGACTCATGCAGCGGATCTTACATATAAGAATTTTGATTGATTCTGTCAGGATTATGAAAAGAATTGAGGTACGTAGCTGATATTGTATTTTATCTCTTTGTCTGAAAAGCATGTATAGATTGTAAATTTTCTGTGCTACTACTATTGGACTTGATTGATGATATCATGTCTTATTTCATGTTCTAATTATGCTTTGACTTGTGTTTTGGACTAATAGTAAGTGTCAGTGTCGACCCATCGTCACTACTTCTTCGAGGCTAGACTTGATACTTACTGAATATCGTAGTTTTATACTCATGTTATACTTCTGCAAAATTATTGGCGGAATTTTTGGGCGTAACAAGTTGGTAGTAGAGCTCTAGATTTTAAGGGTCTCATAAGTCATGAGCATGTCTAGTAGATCTTGTGGATTGGTATAGAAACGTAAGTATCTATCCTCGAGAGGCTATAGGGCTTTAGGAACTTTTGCTTTCTTGTTTACCATGTGACTTTATTTCAGCTCGAATCCTACATCTTCAGTTCCTCCCTATTCATTAGTATGCAATGTTGATTCACTCGATACCAGTAGAGCACCGACGACTTGAGATGATATTGCAGATGTGGTGTGGAATGCTTTTCCCCATGTTATGAGGGAAGGCTACTAACGTTGTTTTGTGCAGGGGCTTTCATCCATTATATCCCCATTGACTAGGTTGACTTAAAAAGGTGTTTGTTTAGATGGTCTAACGAATGTGAGGAGAGATTTCAGAAGGCAAAAACTGCTTTGACTACAACTCCAATGGTTGTGTTGCCCGCAAGTTCAGGGTCTTACGAAGTTTATTGTGATGCTTCACACATAGGTCTTGGCACGATGTTAATGCATAATGGTAGGGTGATTGCTTATGCGCTATGGTAGTTGAAGCCCCATAAGAAGAATTATCTAGTTCATGATTTGGATAAGGCGGCTACTGTGCATGTACTTAGGATTTGGAGGCATTATTTGTATGGTGTGTCATGTGATGTTTACACTGATGATCAAAGTTTTCAGCACATGTTCTAGCAAAAGCATTTGAACTTGAGGCAGCTGAGGTGGCTTGGATTGCTTAGGGATTATGATATCACTATCTTGTATCATCTGGATAAGGCAAATATGGTAGTAGATGCCTTGAGTAGAAGGCGAAGAGTATGGGGATCTTGTCATTTATTCCTACTACGGAAAGGCCTTTGCTATGGATGCTTAGGCATTGGCTAATAGATTTGTGTGACCGGATATTTTCAAGCCTAGTAGAGTTTTTTGCTTGTGTTATGTCACGATCCCAAATCTAAACTAGTCGTGATGGCGCCTATCGTGGAACTAGGCCAGCCAAATCAACACTCAAATCGTAAATAATATTTCATGTATATCATTACTAAACTGATAATCCATTTCTTTTAATCATTTTAAAATAGATAAAGCTACACCGAATATTAAATACAACCCCAAGATCCCGGAGCCACTGGTCATGAGCATCTACAGAAAATATACAACTCTAGAAAATAAACTCTATAATAGTAAGCATGAGAGAGCAGGGCGGACGCGTGCAACTACCTCGCAAAAATCTCCGAGAAGTCTCTAGAACAGATACACAGCTCACTCTGCCCTAGTACCTGGATCTGCACACAAGGTGCAGGGAGTAATGTGAGTATGCCAACTCAGTAGTAATGAAAACAAATCAGATCTGAGCAGTAAGAAACACATAAAGTCAAATCATCATTTCACAATAAGCACAATCTTTCTTTCCAACAGTGTATACGTTAAATCATCACGCTTAAAAATCCAATGTCAGTAAAACTCCTTTGAAAAGTGTAATTTCCAACAATTTCAGAAAATGTCCAAGAAGTTTAGTGTAAAAATGAAATGAATCATAAGTAGCCACTCGGGAAGAAATATGAATAAGAAAATGACCCTCGGTCGTAACATCACTCAGAATCATCCCCTCGGGCATACCTCACAGTCACTCATAATCATCCCCTCGAGCAACCTCACAATCACTCACAATCAGCCCCTCGGGCAACCTCACAGTCACTCATACCTCCCAATCACTCGTCACTCGTCACTCGACACTCACACTCACTAGGTACCTGCACTCACTGGGGGTGTGTACAGACTTCGGAGGGGCTCCTACAACCCAAGCGCTAATATCAAGCCATCTCGTGGCATAATCACTCAGGCTCTCGACCTCTCACATATCATAAACAATGTAAAATGTTGCGACGTGCAGCTCGGTCCCATAGCATCCTCACAACATAGGCCCTCGGCCACACTCAGTCAAAAATCTCTCAAAAAGCCACTCGGGCTATCAGTAAAATGGGGTACTCGATCCAAAATATCATTTTATATCTCAAAATAGTGTAAATAAGACTAAGTTTCGAAATCAGTTATACATAATATAGCTGAGTGTAAATCATAAGTCAACACAGTGAGGAATAGCAATAAAATCCCCCAAGGGGTCTACACAGGTCTGGCACAAGGCCCCAAACATGGCTTACAGCCCAAATATAACAATAGTCTGAAAACACGATTTAACATATGATTTAAAAGTAAACACGTAACTCAATAGTTGCCACAGGAAGGACTAAGTCCAAATACCCAGTCAGTGCACGCCACACACTCGTCTCCAGCATGTGCGCCACTCCAAAAATAGTGAGAAAATACGAAGTCCGGGGTTTCATTCCCTCAGGACAAGATTTACAGTCATTACTTACCTCAAACCGGTCCAAAAATCTACTCCGCGATACCCTTGCCCCCTCGAGTCGGCTCCCAAATGCTCCGAGTCTATCAAAACTAGATTAATAATATCAAAATATGCTTGGGAGACGAAACCCATTCGAAATTTATCACAATTAGGCACAAATCCCGAAATTGGCCCAACCCGGCCCACGTCTCGGAATTCGATACAAATCACAAAACTAGAATACTTATTCCCCCACGAGTCTATGCATACCAAGAACATCAAAATCGAATCGCAATAGCCCCTTCAATTCCTCAAATACAGTCTCCAATTTCCCATGCCCTAACTTCCCCAATTTTGGGTTTAAAATCCACTAATTTCAGGTTTAATCACTTAGAAATCAACATAGAATCGAGTTATGAAGTCAAAAATCTTACCTCCAAATGTTCTCCTTTGATTCCCTCTTTAATCTCTCTCAAAAGCTTCAAAAATTGCCCAACAATGGAGAAATAGACTAAAATTCGCGAAAAATGGCCTTTTAAAGACACTGCCCAACACTTATATATATTTCTTTAGTGCGTTCGCGTCTCAAGGAACGTGTTCGCGAAGCACAGGAAAATCCCAATCTACGCGCTCGCGTCCTCCCCCACGCGTTCGCACAGAGTAAACGGGCAGACCACCCACGCGCCCAGACACCTACGTGATCGCACCAGGCCAAACGCGATCGCACTGCTTCCCCTTCCCTTACTTACGCGATCGCGGCCCCACATAGGCGATCGCATAGAAGGAAAAACATAGCTGCCGTAGAACCAACCTATGCGATCGCATCCTTACCCTTACTATCGCATAGAAGAAAACCAGAACTGAACACCAACAAAATCTGCAATTTCCAACATCAAAACTTGATCCGTTAACCTCCCGAAACACACCCAAGGCCCTCAGGACCTCAACCAAACATACCAATACGTCCCATAACCTTATTCAAACTTAGTCGAGCCTTCGAAACACCCAAAACAATGCCAAAACACCAAAATCACATTGGATTCAAGCCTATGAACTTTGAGATTTCTAAATTTCGCCAATGATGCCGAAACCAACCAAAACACTTACGATTGACTTGAAAATTTGCACACATATCCAAAATGACACTATGAACCTGCTCCAACTTCCGAAATTCCATTTCGACCCCGATATCCTATTTCGCACTGCTGACCGGAAATCGTCAAAACTCAATTTCGTCAATCCAAGCCTAATTCTACTCTGGACATCAAAACCCCATTCTGAACACACTCCTAAGTCCCAAATCACCTAACGAAGCTATCCGAGCCATGAAATCTACATTTCGAGGTCGTTTTACCAATAAGTCAACTCTCAGTTGACTTTTTCAACTATAAGGTCAACTTAAGAGACTAAGTGTCTCATTTCTCACCACGACCACTCCGAACCCGAGCCAACCAACCCAACAAAACACACAAGAGCTGAACCACACAAAATGAAGCAAAATAGGGGAACGGGGCTAAACTTTCAGAATGACCGACCAGGTCGTTACATTCTCCTCCACTTAAACATACGTTCATCCTCGAATGTGCCCAGAGTCATTTCAGAAACCATCAAATTGCCGTGCAATCCTACCATACACATACCCCGGGGGTGATCCCACGTCACCCCATCCCATATAGGTCTAATAGTACAACACAATTGAGATTCCAAAATCCAACCTGACCCACAAACCTTAGAACCAAATTCCCACTTCTAAATTAATTTACAAGGTCAAACTTACACAACTATACACTGAGTAAGTCTGAACACGTTGTATCAAGCCATATACGTAACCCAAGATGTAATCACATAATATACCGCATGACTCAAACACTCATATCAATAACTCCTAATCACAATAGCTGCTCAAAATAAACCAATACCGGTACATAACCTCTTATTAAGCAATGCCTCGCTCTAACACTGTCATATATTGCCGATGATGGAAGAAACACGTAGGAACTAGCAACCATTCGTCCGATCAACATCAATATCCTGACAAATATACTGCAACTAGATCCGGAAGTACCCATTCTAGGTCTGACGACCTCATCTCATCTACCACAAACACTCTAGCAATATGACGCATCAATACCCTCCGGAGCCATAACCTGTGCAACTCGTGCACCCCACAACAACATCCCAACGTACTCAATCATAGAAAAGATTTACACGAGAGGACTACCCCGCCAGCTCAACAAGTAATATCATAACACCATGCTACGGGCCTGGCACACATCGTAAAACCAAAACACATGAATCCGACACCGAGGATCATAACTCTTCTACAATGCGTGATACCATCCAAATGTTGGGTCACATGATTCCAGCCACCTGGCTCAAAATCAATAACCATGCGCAATTCGACATCAAGTACTCCAAGTGCATTGCCATAACCATGGGAAAACAGGACGATACCATGCCACACGAATCAGAAATTACATAACCAATACGTCTCAATCCCGTAATACCTAATTACTTACCTTACTCAAATCTATCTATAAAGCCAAATTAGAACCGCACCATATGTGCCTATAACCAACGATTACAACTCCTCGCAACGCCGAAGGGTGACCCATAAATCACTCCAGAATATGAATAAACTCAATGACAATCGAATGGTACATCCCTCAACAATAGCAATTCGGAGCCAACAATTCCGACCCGGTTCAGAACACACACCTATGCTGGGCCTGCCAATAACCTTAAATCAACTCTGGTCACCCACAACAGATAGATAACTCTTCGAAGGTTCACAATGACTGAATCATGGCACAAACTAACATCTGACTAGCTTTGCTCGCATCTTCACGGTCCACAACTATAAAATAATCTGTTTATGAGAACTCTCATTCTCGAAGTCCATGAAGCGCACAAATTACCATATCTGATCCCAACTCCACCGTTTGAATATATAACACATCCCTAATACTCAATCATTCCACAAGGGATACGCCTATAATTCTTCCCTGCCACCAAGCAACCTTGAATATCATCAGTCGATCCAACAAGATAGCGTCGAAATACCAATGAAGCACCCTTAACTCCACACATTGCCCTTTCTGAAATGTATACCCTCATCAAGCCACCAAATAGTGCTATCATCTACCTAGTCATCTAAAACTGCCAATGCTGCCTCAGAATTTTCGACTTTCCTTCTAGAACTAAACTGTGACCTCACACATGCAAATCTCACTCTCCACGACATACCGCATACTCCATGCCATCCTATGATAAACATAAGAACTTCATAATCCCTTCTGAGCCACAAGCAACTACGTACCCAACTAGCCAAGAACTTTACATTTGATCCCATCTAGAGGCAAAATCACTATACATCACATGCTCCTCACGCCAGTAGAAAATATACATCTCTAACCGGGGTAGAAACCATCAAGAACTATCTGAATCCCATTTGTACAACACCAAACCGTCAGGACTGCATCTTTCTAACTCAACCAAGCTACGCAGGCCACCAAAAATCCTAGAGCACTGCTAAGAAACACCTGTAAAAACTCATTACCTCGTGAACACTCAAAGAACTAATCGTATCCCTTACCATGTCGACCTACTACCAAGTTGTCCTATTTATCCAAGTTCCTTCTGACTTACCTTCGAATTGGTACTTCTCTTTGCCATAATACCGCAATTCTCAACCTAGACTCACCACACGAGACCCAAGTATAAAACCATACCATCTGAGGCTCATAAGCCGCTGAATACTCTCTCAAATATCCCCAAAAGTACCACATTCAAAATGCTTACCCTAAAGAGACTTCTTGCGAATCTAAAGCCATTACCTTCACCTTCCTGCTACTCATATGTAGAATCCATAATGATATAGGAATTCCACAAGTCTTGACACCCTTCAATGTAGACCTCAGTTCCTAGCCAAATGATATGTATGCCACGACATACCGCATACTCCATGCCATCCTATGATAAATATGAGAACTTCATAATCCCTTCCGAGCCATAAGCAACTACGCACCCAACTTAGTCAAGAAATTTACATTTGATCCCATCTAGAAGCAAAATCACTATACATCACATGCTCCTCACGCCAGTAGAAAATATACATCTCTAACCGGGGTAGAAAACATCATGAACTATCCGAATCCCATTTGTACAACACCAAACCATCAGAACTGAATCCTTCTAACTCAACCAAGCTACGCAGGCCACCAAAAATCCAAGAGCACTGTTAAGGAATACCTGGAAAAACTCATTACCTCGTGAACACTCAAAGAACTAATCGTATCCCTTACCATGCCGATCCGACCTACTACCAAATTGTCCTATTTATCCAAGTTCCTTCTGACTTACCTTCGAATTGGTACTTCTCTTTGACATAATACCGCATTCTCAAACCAGACTCACCACACGAGACCCAAGCATAAAACCATACCGTCTGAGGCTCGTAAGTCGCTGAATACTCTCTCAAATATCCCCAAAAGTACCACATTCAAAATACTTACCCAGAAGAGACTTCCTGCGAATCTAAAGCCATTACCTTCACCTTCCTGCCACTGATATGTAGAATCCATAATGATATAGGAATGCCACAAGTCTTGATACCCTCCAATGTAGACCTCAGTTCCTAGCCAAATACATATCCTGAAGATCCCCCAATTGTTTCATATACATCTTGAATCCATTAGAACCATTCTTGGGAGTCATCCCCTCTACGCAAACCTCAATTAGACTGATCTAACAACTTGTGCTCCATTAGCACTCTATTACCCCAGGAAGTAACCCCACCTTAATGCAACCAAATAAATTCCTTCCCCATGCACATTACATCTTTCACCAATAACAAATCAAGGCATTCCATGATTCTTATACACCCATAAAGCATAACACAACCCCTATCCAAATTTTCCTTTAATCAAGTCATTCTTGATCTCAAGCCCTGTAGGTCATATCTAATTCACTAGTATACCTCGAACCGAACCCAGCACATCATATATTCGTGCAACCAACTTATCAATAGTAGACTCCCCCACTTGGATCAAAGCCATAGATCAAAACAAACAATAACTCATAATGACCATACGCTAACACCACCGCCATACCATAGTGAGATTCAACTAAATCCTTCATAAGCCCATATATAACTCAAACCATTTAACATAATCATCTTCAACCTTGCATTCACCATTGCAATAGTCGTTCCAACTTCCACAAGCGATCTAAACTCAACTTACAACATATAAGATTTACTTATTGAAAAGAACTTACTACAGAACAACATAAGGATCACACACCTCAGGACAACTCGCAGGAGATACCCCTGCCTGCTTAGCCTCAAACTGATATCTCTCTATACACTTCCAAAGATCATAGCTATTACGAAATCGCTTCACCCTCCTACATTAGAACAAACCAATGCCTACCCTCGATACATTACAATAAGCGGTATAAGAACCTGAAGCTGATGGCAGAACTAATACTGGAGCGGTGGTCAAAGAAATCTTGAGCTTCTGGAAGCTCTACCCACACTCGTCTGACCACATGGATACCCTCACTAGACACCACGTGTCCCAAGAATTCTACTGAACTAAGACAAAATTCATACTTGGAGAACTTTGCATAGACTTCTCCTCCCTGAATCCTTATAATGCCATCCTCAAATACCGAGTATTTTAGCCTGGCTATACGCGTACGCCATGATGATATCAACGAACAAAATAATGAAGGAGTGCAATTACTGCTGGAATACACCATTAATAAAATATATGAACAATACTGGGGCAATGATCAACCCAAAAGACATCACCAGGAGCTCATAACACAACAGAAGGATCCGCTTCACTCCACAACTGAACAACATAAGAGGTCTTCCCATAAACACACAACTCGAGGCCATGTGCCAACTCCAGACAGAAGTCAAACACTCAATAGTTCTTGCTACATATCCAGCCCATCCCTTTTTGTCACAATCAAACAACCTGAACACATCTAACCATCAAATCACCCTCACCACGTAGTCATCTAGTCACAAAATCACATCACTAAGAACACAAACGGACATATAAGTCCCCAAATGCACGTGCTCTCACAAAATAAATCTCAGCACTCAAGCCACAGACAACATCCAGCCTCAAGTCCCTCAGACTGACCCATTAACAACATTCCAAAAATCACATCTCGTACCTCACCTAGGGAAATTACAAGCAGTCGATGCACATCTGATACCGAACGCTCGCGTGCGCATTCGAATACATGAAAGGAATTTCAAGAGTTACGCTTTTGGCCGAAGAAATGGATTCACACGACAAGAATTCAAGAATGTGTAATTTTTCCTAAGGGTTCTGTAGCCTCTCGAAGATAAGTACAGACGTCTCCATACCGATCCGCAAGACTCTACTAAACCTGCTCATGACCAGTGAGTCCTATGTAACCTAGGCTCTGATACCAACTTGTCACGACCCCAAATCTAAACTAGTCGTGATGGCGCCTATCGTGGAACTAGGCCAGCCAAATCAACACTCAAATCATAAATAAACTATCATGTATATCATTACTAAACTGATAATCCATAAAAGTTTCGTTTAATCATTTTAAAACAGATAAAGCTACACCGAATATTAAATACGACCCCAAGATCTCGGGGTCACTGGTCATGAGCATCTATAGAAAATATACAACTCTGGAAAATAAACTCTATAATAGTAAGCAGGAGAGAGCAGCGTTGCGGACGCGTGCAGCTACCTCGCAAAAATCTCCGAGAAGTTTCTGGAACAGATACACAGCTCACTCTGCCCTAACACCTGGATCTACACACAAGGTGCAGAGAGTAATGTGAGTGCGCCAACTCAGTAGTAATGAAAAAAAATTAGGTCAGAGAAGTAAAAAACACATAAAGTCAAATCATCATTTCACAATAAGCACAGTCTTTCTTTCCAACAGTGTATACGTTAAATCATCACTCTTAAAAAGCCAATGTCAGTAAAACTCCTTTGAAAAGTGTAATTTCCAACAATTTCAGAAAATGTCCAAGAATTTTAGTGTAAAAATGAAATGAATCATTAGTAGCCACTCGGGAAAAAACATGAATAAGAAACTGCCCCTCGGGCGTAACATCACTCAGAATCATCCCTTGGTCATACCTCACAGTCACTCATAATCAGCCCCTCGGGCAACCTCAGAGTCACTCATAATCAGCTCCTCGGGCAAACTTACAGTCACTCATACCTCCCAATCACTCGTCACTCGGCACTAGCACTCAGTAGGTACCTGCCCTCACTAGGGGTGTGTACAGACTCCGGAGGGATCCTACAGCCCAAACGCTAATATCAAGTCATGTCGTGGCATAATCACTCAGGCTCTCGGCCTCTCATATATCATAAAAGATGTAACATGATGCGGCGTACATCCCGATCCCATAGCATTCTCACAACATAGGCCCTCGGCCATACTCAGTCAGTAATCTCTAAAAAAGCCACTCGAGCTATCAGTAAAATGGGGTACTCGACCCAAAATATCATTTTATATCTCAAAATAGTGTAAATAAGACTGAGTTTCGAAATCAGTTGTACATAATATGGCTGAGTGTAAATCATAAGTCAACATAGTGAGGAATAGCATTAAAAGCCTCCAAGGGGTCTAAACAGCTCGGCATAAGGCCCCAAACATGGCTTACAACCCAAATATAAATATAGTCTGAAAACACGATTTAACATATGATTTAAAAGTAAATACGCAACTCAATAGTTGCCACGGGAAGGACCAAGTCCAAATCCCCAGTCAGTGCATGCCACACACTCGTCATCCAGCATGTGCGCCATTCCAAAATAGTGAGAAAATACGAAGTCCAGGGTTTCATACCCTCAGGATAAGATTTAGAGTCATTACTTACCTCAAACCGGTCCAAAAAGCTACTCCGTGGTAGTCTTCCCCCTCGAGTCGGCTCCTAAATGCTCTGAGTCTATCAAAACCAGATTAATAATATCAAAATATGCGTGGGAGACGAAACCCATTCGAAATTTATCACAATTAGGCACAAATTCCAAAATGGGCCCAAACCGCCCCTAGGGCCCATGTCTCGAAATTCGATACAAATCACAAAACTGGAATCCTTATTCCCTCATGAGTCTATGCATACCAAGAACATCAAAATCGGACCACAATAGCCCTTTCAATTCCTCAAATAAAGTCTCAAATTTCCCAATGCCCTAACTTCCCCAATTTTGGGTTTAAAATCCACTAATTTCAGGTTTAATCACTTAGAAATCTACATAAAATCGATTTATGAAGTCAAAAATCTTACCTCCAAATATTCTCCTTTGATTCCCTCCTTAATCCCTCTCAAAAGCTTCAAAAATCTCCCAACAATGGAGAAGATAGACTAAAATTCGCGAAAAAGGGCTTTTTAAAAAGACTACTCAGAATTGATATATTTTTCAGTGCGTTCGCGTCTCAAGGATTGCGTTTGCGAAGTCAAGAAAATCCCACTCTACGTGTTCGTGTCCTCCCCCACGTGTTCGCACAGAGTAAACAGGCAGACCACCCACGCGCTCAGACACCTACGCGATCGCACCAGGCCAAACGCGATCACACTGCTTCCCCTTCCCTCACTTAGGCGATCGCGGCCCCAGATAACCGATCACATAGAATAAAAAATACAACTACCTCAGAACAAGCCTATGTGATCACATCCTTACCCTTGCGATCACATAGAAGAAAACCAGAACTGAACACCAGCAAAATCTGTAATTTCCAACATCAAAACTTGATCCGTTAACCTCCCGAAACACACCCGAGGCCCTCAGGACCTCAACCAAACATACCAATACGTCCCATAACCTTATTCAAACTTAGTCGAGATTTTAAAACACCCAAAACAATTCCAAAACACCAAAATCACATCGGATTCAAGCCTATGAACTTTGAGATTTCTAAATTTCGTCAATGATGCCAAAACCAACCAAAACACTTACAATTGACCTGAAGATTTGCACACATATCCAAAATGACACTAAGAACCTGCTCCAACTTCCGGAATTCCATTCCAACCCCGATGGCCTATTTCCCACTACCGACCGAAAATCGCCAAAACTCAATTTCGCCAATTCAAGCCTAATTCTACTCCGGGCATCAAAACCCCATTCCAAACACACTCCTAAGTCCCAAATAACCTAATGAAGCTGTCCGAGCCATGAAATCTATATTCCGAGGTCGTTTACCAATAAGTCAACTCTCAGTTGACTTTTTTAACTATAAGGTCATCTTTAGAGACTAAGTGTCTCATTTTTCACCACGGCCACTCCGAACCCGAGCCAACCAACCCAACAAAACACACAAGAGATGAACCACACAAAATGAATCAGAGTAGGGGAAGCAGGGCTAAACTCTCGGAACGACCGATCGGGTTGTTACATGTTATTGCGCAATCATCCTTGTTTGAGTGCATTAAGGCTCATCGATATGATAATCCTTATTGTCTTATCTTTAAGGACAAGGTGTTTCTATGTGGTTCTAAGGAGGTGGTTATTAGATATGACATGATATTTTGACTTTAGGGTAGGATTTGTGTTCCTAATGTTGATGATCTGAGGGAGTTAATTTTTGAGGAGGCTTATAGTTTGTGGTATTCTATTCATCCGGGTGCTACGAAGATGTATCGTGATTTGGAGAATAATTATTGGTGGTGGAGGATGAACAAGTATATTATAGGACATGTTTTGCGGTATTTGCATTATTAGCAGGTCAGGTATGAGCATCAGAGACCATGTGGTCTTCTTCAAAAGATAGATATACAGGAGTGAGTGGGAACGCCTTACTATGAACTTTGTGGTAGGATTTCCATGAACCTTGAGAAGGTTTGATGCTATTTGGGTCACTGTGGGAAGATTGACCGAGTTTCTACATTTTACTCTGTTGATGACTTCTTAAATTCATAGAGTTTGGATGCGACGAGAAAAATTTTCTTGAGATACAAAGGGATTATGGATGCTTGATTTATCTTTATGTGCAATACAGTCTTGAGACTTGAATGTTTTGACGGGCCTTTCCTTTTTCAAACAAATCCACTAGGCTGTTTGCCTAAGGTTAATTTTATATATATCTAATCAAAAAACAAATAGAGTATTGTCTTACAAAAAGAAGACAAATAGCTAAAACATGTACAGTACATAGGTTCTATTACTACAATTCAGTAAAAGATACTCAACAATGTTAGTAAAAATTGAACTAGGTTATAACTAACCGATTGGTCTAAACTTATAGCTAATAAATTGGGAAAAGCTAGCAATGTGTTCCCCTCCAAGTAACTAACAATGATCAATCAATGTACTGCCTCTTCTTCCATGCGTGCATATCCATAGTAGTCCATGTGCTAGTACCTCCACCAATATACTCCTTGTAGTGTGTATGAATAGCTTGAGTTCAACATTAGTAGTGTGCAATCCAAAGCCTTGCGCCAAAATGGGGCTACACCACTACCCAATATACTAGAGGTATGGGCAAGCGAGTTGTCCCCAAAATTTCGCATGCTATCCCTGAGAGTTTCCATAAGGACAAAACATGAATAAGTTCCTTAAACGACTTGAGTAAGGAGTGTGTTATGTACACCACCCGCATTGTAACCACTGAATCCAATTGCGTCCCCCAATAGATTTGAGTGTTATATTTGTGTAGTGTCCACTTCCAACTGATAAAGCTGATATGAGGGATCTATAAAGAGGGTGATCTTAAAGTTTGGGCTTGTTCCAATCTCCATTATGTCTACATTTCATACAATCAGAGTTGTATAGTGTGTACAACTTGTTAGTTTCATTTGTATCTGTGTATCGTGGAGTTCTTCTTCAAGCTTGAGTGAATGACTTCGAGGCTGAAGATTCTGCTTGAGGAGGATTGGACATGAGATCAAATATAACATTGCAAGACCCTAACTTCTCATTATGGTACTTCAAAACCATGCTTGTACCTACTATTAATACTTCCCCAATGGACTGAGCACCAAGTGCTAATTCCATACATCGGAATAGAGCCAATAAGTAGTTCATGTACACCATATCGTTTCCTACAAAAAAGAACACAAATTTAGTTATAAAAAAGGCCACCATGTTCTCCCCCACTTGAGCATGATGGTCAGTAATATATCCTCCAAATTCCTTCCTCATCCTTCTCCTTCTCTCATTCAATTGGATTTGAGCATGGTGATCCAATATCTCTTCCCATTTCCTTGGACCATCATCATTATTCTTCATATTTTGTATATTCTATCCTCCATTGTCATCATTTTATGCAAGGTCGAACTAGTAAATATAGTTGTAGTAAATTATCACTATCGATTATTCTTTTTCCTACTACCTGCATTTCGTGAAAGGAAACAACTCTAACTCCTTCTTCATCTAAAGTCAGGTTTGCAAAATAATAAGCCAACATGTTTCCTTCCCTTAGAACATGAGTTATTACCACCAATTTCCCATGCATAAATATCCATATCTCCTCCAAATTGTTGATGATATTCCAGGGTACCTCCTAGTTATGTTCATTCATACTCTTCAAAAGAAGTGAGTTTGTTTTTATACTGACATTGTTAGCTTGAATAACTGTCACATACCTTAGTGCATATATGATAGCCAGTGCTTCTACTTCATTATTGGTGCAATCATACTCCACTTCCTTTTCCTAGTCTTGCATCATATCTCCTCTGTCATCTCTAGCACAAAAACTCCAAGCAACCCTACCAAGATTACCCTAGATGCACCATTTATATTGCACTTGATCCATCCAACTTGTGGTGGTGTCCAGCATACTCATGTTGCCTTTAGTTTTATCTTGTAGTTGGTTACAGTTTGTAGCACATCCATCCATCTATACGGGGAATATTGATATTTCTTTCTCCTAGCATTCATGAATATGATAATGTTTTACATGACTTAGTAGAGAAATCTTGCATTAAAAATTCTCCCACCATGATTTAAGGTAGTTCTTATTTTCCATAACTCCCAAAAAATACATATATGCACAATATGTAATATAGGTTTCACAAGAGGGTATACTGGTTTAAACATGCTGGTATGCAAAAATCTTTCCACAGTATTTTAGCAGTTGGAGGTGTAAAAAATACATGCATAAATTTTCCACCTCCAAATTCTGACAACAGTGGAATCTGGATGGAAATTGTATACCTCATCTTCGAACAACATTATCCAAAGGTAGTTTGAATTTTCATAATCTCCATAAGAAGAAGGACATCTTGAAGAGTGGCCTTTGATCCACATGTACTTATGTATCCCATTTTTCTTTTTCATTGTCTTAGCATCCTGTAAGCTGAACTTGTTGAGAATTTCCCTCTTGAGTGTGGTTTCCAAGAAGGAGCATCAACTGAATTTGATTTTTTGGGAAGCTGGATCTTTTGTATAACATGTTCTGCTATATCCTCAGGTAGTAACAGTCTTAACTGATCCGCCTTCCATCTTCCATTCTTTGCTACTTCCTCAACCAAAATAAGCTTTAATCACAGTAAATATCTTGAGGTGTTACATGATATAACGCACCAAATCCTTTCCATCTATCATTCCAGAAGTAAGTATTTCTTTTCTAACTTCCCACCAAATTTCATGCTCAATTTCATCTTTGCATGCTAGCATTTTCCTCCACACATGTGTTCCTCTTTTCCAAGTTGCCTAAACTTCATGGCACCATTTTAGGTATTTATTGCTCATATAGGTCCTCCAAAGTGATTCTTTTGTTCTTAAAGTCCACCACAATTTAGCAAAAAGTGCCTTGGATACATCGGCTAGACCTCTAAATCCTGCAGCTCCTTCATCATGTGGATGATACAATGTATGCCATGAAGCCCAATTTTCGACTAGAATTCCCAACAAAATTATCCAAAAGAATTTTGTAAACAATCAATGTATTTGTGCTGTAACACCCGCTGGCACATCACACACTGATAGAATATGAATAGGCATACTCAGAAGCACATGACTAATTAGCATAACCTTTCTCCAACTGAAAATACTTTACATGTCTTTGAGCCTAATCCTCTTCGAATCTTCTCACCAATTCCTTGTAGTAACAGTTCAATCTCCTTTCATAGTAAAATGTTATTCTTAGATATGTGAAGGGGAAATCACCTCTATAATCTTTATGACATAATACACTTTATCCTTAATAATCCGAGGAACAATGTGGTGCATATAGATATCCCTTTTTTCCTTTTTCACTTTTTGCCCACTTGCCTCTTGATATGCTACTAATGTATCCATTATGTCTATTATCATTTTGAGTGATCCCTCATTTGTTGATACAAAAATGATAGCGTCATCTCCATATGCAAGATGATTTGTGTATGGGCTCCATTTTGGCATGCCAAAAGGTATAAATTCTTTATTGATGTGGGGTGCATTGTGGGATCTGGGCATACATTCTTCTTCTAAGATAAATAAAGTTGGAGATTATCGATCTCCTTGTTTCACCCCTTGAATGATTTGAAGAAGCCTTGAGCATGACAATTAACTAGTATAGAGTACCAGTTGTCAAAATGTTCTATATACCATATATATCAGCATCTCACAAAACCCCATTTTCCTCAATACCATGGTCAAGAATAACCATGAGACCCTATCATAAGCTTTGGTGATATCTAGCTTGATGACTACATTGACTAGCTTCCCCCTAGTATTAATATCATGAACTATTTCTTGCACAAGAAGTATATTCTCCATTATGCTCCTTCCCTTAACAAACCTTGCTTGGTGTGGTGAGATTATCTCTGTAATATGCTAACCATCCTTTCATGAATGACTCTAGAGAACACTTTGTTGATGAAATTTTCTGAGGCTAATAGGCCTCAAGTCTGAAAAGTATTAACCTCCTTCTTTTTAGGCATTCGAACTAGGTTGGTAACAGTTATGTATCTTGGTAGTTCATGACCACAGAATAAGGCATGTACCATTCTAGCAATATTATTAGCAATGATCTCCCAACTGCGATGAAAGAACTTTCCTGTGTATCTGTAATGATCCGACCAATTATTTTGTGTATTTGAGACTCATTCTCTATTTGATGCTCTCTGTATGCTTGTTTATTATTTTGTGACTTATGGAGATGGTTGGTTTGATTTCGTGAATGATTTGGAGTGAATTAGAACACTTAATTTCATTTTGGAGGCCTAAGTTATAAGAGTTGACCGAGGTTTTACTTCTATGTAAACGGTGTAGGATTGGATTTTTGATGATTTCAATAGATTCGTATGGTGATTTTAGAGTTTTGCATATGTCTAGATTCGCGTTTGGAGGTTCCTATGATATTTTCGCCTCGGGTTGACTTTTGTTGACTTTTTAAAAATTGAATAATGATCGAACCTTTAATATTTGGAATTGATTCCTATAGCCTTGTTTGGCGTTATTGAGTTATTTTTGGTTAGATTTTTCCTGTCTGGAGGCCGATGTAAGAGGAAAGGAATTTTTGGAGTATTGATTCTCGCGCATTTGAGGTAAGTATCTTGAGACATGATATGACTATTTTTGTTCTGTTGGACTATTTGGCTTAGCCATAGTCATATTTTTCAGTCATGATATTATATTCACGTGTTATATCTCTATCTCTATGCACTTATTATATGTTATCTCACATGCTATTGGTATTCTTATGTATGACACATGTTTGAGCTGAGCTGTGGCACGTTGGCATATTCCGTACGGTATATTGATTATGATACTGTGAGATGTTGGCATATTGAGATTTGAGTGAATTGATGACTGCTCTTAGTCCATAGAGACGTGTTGATATTGACTGTAAGGTGGTGTTTGCGAAAAGGCCCCATATTAAGCTGATTGGCATTGATTGTTGAGTGTTGATAATTGTGAGGTGATGCTTGCGCCAGGACCCATACTAGGCTGAGTGATATTGATTGTTGAGTGTTGATAATTGTGAGGTGATGCTTGCGCCAGGACCCATACTAGGCTGAGTGATATTGATTGTTGACATTTGATCCGATCAGCGCTTGGGCTAGGATCCGAACCTCTGGAGTCATATGATAACCCATTTTACTTTGGGCCCATGCTTAGTGAGGGATCAGACTTATGTCAGGCACTCATATGGGAATGAGCATGTGTGCGTGATGATTTAGGGGAAATGTGCCAGGCACCGTGAGATTGCTGAGAGTATGTTTGAAGGTACTTGTGCCAATCAGTATTAATGAGCTGAGACTTTGTATACATGATGATTAGGCAATAATTTTTTTAATTTTTTCATGAATACTTGTCATACATGCATAAAGTTGTATTTTCCTTATGTTAATTTGTAATTGATGTCTCTATGATGTATAGAGGTTGAAACATCAACTTACTTTGATAAACCTTTTTTTAGGTGCTTTATGTGGGAAAGTTGATGCCTTGACTGATATACTTGAAATGCATGCTTATTTCACCTCTTATTGTGATAGAGTTGAACCTGATATTATTCGAGCCGCTTTATTTCGTTTTGCCATTATTTTGTTGTTATTGTTGTTGTTCGCTGTTGAATATGAGTATTGGATATTGCCGAGCTCGTCACTACTTTCAGCCTGAGATTAGGCTTGCTACTTATTGAGTACATGAGGTCGGTTGTACTCATACTATACTCTGCACTTCATGAATGTGCAGATCCAGGTGTTGTTGATCGTGGTGGTTGCCAGTGAATCATATTCGGGTTTGTTAAAGATTTCAAGGTAGCATTGTTGTTCCATTCACAGGCCTTAATGTCGTCTCTTTTATATATGTTATTACTGTTCAGTCTTCCAGACAATATTGTTTTTTGTTCAGATTTTATATTTAATACTCTATTGAGCTCATGTATTCGGTGACACCAAATTTTGGGGTGACTTCATTTGTATTGTCATATGACTTCAGCTTTTAATGATATTCCGCTATTTGAGATTATTTCTTACTGTCATTGAATTTTATTTTCACATATTTATTGGTGTCTTGCCTAGCAAGGGGTGTTAGACGCAATCACGGCTCTGGTAGGAGTTTGGGATATGATAAGTTGGTATCAAAGAACTAGGTTGCCTAGGTCTCATGAGTCATGAGCAAGTCTAGTAGTGTCTTGCAGTTTGGTATAAAGACGTTTGTACTTATCTTCGAGAGACTACAGAGTTGTTAGGAAAATTTCTCTTTCTTTCATTCTCTGTCCTGCAGATTTGTTTATCGCAAGTCTGAAATTTCGCTTTTCTATTCTCTTACAGATGGCGAGGACACATTCTTCAGATATAGCTAAGCAGGCGCTAGTAACCCAGGCCAGGACTGCGAGAGGCTGGGGTTGTGGTAGAGGAAATGGTGGAGTACATGCCACAGTTAGGGGCCCTACTCGAGCAACTCTTGTGGAGCCATTGGTAGCTTCCGTTGAGAAGTAGATTCTTGACTATGTTGAGCCAGAGGGAGTAGCTCAGGTTCCCCATGTTTTACTTGCTACACCACCTGTTCAAGACACTTTGGTTCATATGGTTGGTTTATTTCAGAGTTGGCATATGCCAATACATTTCCTACTGCACCATCTACTTCCCAGGTAGGGGGCAAAGCAACAATTTAGCTAGTCGTACCAAGAGAAGATGGACCATGGTTATCAGACCCCCAGACTGTTACCAATTAGGGGAGTTTAGCCTACTATTTCCGCGCAGCTTTAGGATAGGCATGTGATGTCAGCTGGTGAGCTGAACAGGCTGGACAAGATCACAAAGTTACATCCTCCTCGCTTCAGCAGTACACCTTCAAAGGATTCCGAGGAGTTCTTTGATCGTTGTCACGAGATTCTGCATAATTTGGGACTAGTTGAGTCCAATGGAGTTCACTTCACCGCCTTCCAGATGCAGAGTCCAGCCAAGAGGTGGTGGCAGGTTTATGAGCTTGGAAGACCAGGAGGATCGCCTCCTCTTACATGGGCTCAGTTCCCCAGGGTCATTTATGAGATATTTTGTGCCCCACACTAGGAGAGCAGAGCTGAGGAGACATTTTGAGTACCTTCAGCAGTGTCCGATAACAGTTACCGAGTATGAGATGAGGTTTACTGAGTTGTCCCATTGTTATGAGGAGGATAGAGTGAGGAGATTCATTGATGGTCTTTACCATGGTATTCTCCTTGCTATGGCTAGAGAGGTAGATACAAGGACTTCATTTCACTAGGTTGTTGACATAGTACATAGTATTAAGTGCATTCACATTGAGACTAGGGAAATGATGCATAGTAGGGACAAGAGGTCCTGGCATTTAGGTAACTTCATGGTGCTTCATCTAGAGGCCGAGGTCGATTTGGGAGAGGCCATTCTAGACAGCTTATCCTACACCACCACCTAGTCGAGGAGCTTCTATGCAGTCTTCATTCAGTGCACTTCCAGCACAGAGTTCTCATCACGCTCTATCTATTCAGGGTTTATTGGTACCAGGTTCTTCTGGTGGATATTCTGGGTCACAAGGATCAACTCAAGCCACGCAGTCATGTCCGTTTAGAGGTTACATATGTTATGCATTTCTAGGGAGGGCCGAGATTGTCGCTTTTGATGCTGCTGTTACATGTATTGTTTATATGTGCCACAAAGATGCTTCAATAATGTTTGGTCATGCCTCTACTTATTCATATGTGTCATATGGACCGCAAAAATGACCTTCAAACTTCAACAAATTTTCTGCTCAACTCCATGATGGATATGCGGCCCGCAGAATGGTTCTGCGGTCACAAACTTGACCATAATCCTCTTTATACTACGATGTGTTTGAATGAATATGACCATAGAGTTTCCTACACAACATGTTTGATCATTGAATGATGCTTTTCCTCTGACATATTTGAAACTACAACTCTCTAGAGATCTACTACAATTGCAACAACGAGGTTCGAGATCGAGCTGGAATTATTCAAGAATCCATCAATGTGCTGAGCAGGGGCATTTCAGGAGCTTATATCCTAAGAGATACGAAGGTGACTACCAATAGAGCTATCATGGTTAATCAATGTGATGACATCATCGATTTGACCAAGGGGACCTACAGTTAACTAGTACACATTGATAATGTGGGAACCATGTACATGATCTTAAGATGTAAAAGAAGTGAGTCATTTTAGACATGTGATATATGGGAGGCATGATCAGAAGGATGAAGTCGTTAGTACCAGTTATTCTTGGAAGACTATGAGTCATGAGAGGGCTAGTGGCAGTTGTTTTATTCCATAAGTGCCTTGTTAGGCAATAGTAAGCTTTAAGGAGGAATAGCCAAGTACGTGACACTAGTTGCCTCCTTGAGTGTAGGGAAAATAAGATTAACTCTAAATAAGAAGAAGCTTGCACCATGAATGTGATATGGATTTAAAAAATACATGAAGTTTCAATACACTCTTAACAGTACCTGACACAAGGGATCTATGCCACAAGCCCATGAGGTTGAAAAAGAGGTTGATCACTTGTGAGGTTATTATTCTAGTAGCTTAACATTTCCCGATAGTTGAACCTGTATGAGAGGAATAGAGATATGATAGACTTGTTCTTCAAATTAATATGTTCATTATGTGTGCCAAAATCAGAAACATCCACCTGAAGTGGGGAGGGAAAGGTCGCGGTAAAGCTACTTAAATTCAACCATGCACGAGCGAAATAATGTATCTAGGACATCCTAAAATTGGGTGAAATCATGCATGAGTTGGTGAGGTTCTAATGGTTAATATGATGCTCCGGGGAGAGAGTCAAATAAGACTCCAATCCACCCAGGGATGTGGAATATTAAGGATAATAAACTCTTCGCACATGACAATGTCATAGTAAATGATTTTAGAAGCCGAGTGTTTAAAGATAACGGAACCCATGGAGGCACTATAGAATAATCATGGGGGGTTTGTGAATGTTCATAATAGTTCGCCACGGGTCTTGTGACTTGATAAGTACTCATATGACAATGAAGAATGGGAAAACATGAGAAGCAGACATGATGCTATGATAACCGCAAAAGTGCATTCAGTCTTAGGAGAGAGACTATTAAGGATCCTTAGGAGAAAGGAAGTGTTACAGTGACATATGGAAGGACGCGATCTCGCATGGTTATCCAACAAGCATTAGGAAACTAGTACAATGAATTTACTAACTAAGGAACACAATCAGAACATATGGTAGAGGTGTAAATAGGAAATGAACACTTGTTATGAGCTAAACATGTTTCTTCTATAATAACTCTCAAACTGCAATACCGGGCTACATCATGGGCAACTACAATACTAGGAACAAGGTGAGTTACTGTGGAATGATCTAAGTGGACATAAAAGTTATACTAAGATGGGAAAATAAAAGATTTTCCTATGACGGATGTGTGAGGATCTCAAATTTTAGAGAAGCTTTTATGCAGACAAGTGACCCTTTCAATTGATATGAACACGTATGATAGGTGCTGAGATATGCTCTTATGTTATTAGACCGTGAGAAGGGTTCATGATGATTTTCACAAAGGGAATAAAGTGATTCCCTTAAATCCTTTGAACCACATACATAGGAGAGGGAGAGAGAGGCTCCAGAAAAATCTCAACACTAGGTTGCTTTTACGTTCTGATGACATGTAGGTAAATATTGTGATGTTGCATGAACAAGTGAGTAGATGTTATCTATTTGAATCAAAAGGTTCTATAAGAAATCTATCAGGTATAGTCCCTTGTTGAGAATTTATGGAGGAAAGTGGGAAGTATTAACCTAAGGTTATAACTCAATTCAAGGAAATAATTGTAGAGCTCAATTCCACAAGAGGTTGTAAATAAGAGAATTGTGATAAAAAGGCTTCACTAATAGGGCGTCTCGTTCGAAGAGTAGGTACATGCAATGTTTTGTGATTCAGTCTCTTATTAAGACCATATTTATGTATGCTCTTCAATGCAGATGTACATATACAACAAGGAAAAATTATGCGGTGTTCATAATGACGTAATAAGGAGTGACTTACTTGGTCACTTTAGGTTTATCGGGCAGTGCCTTAAATGATGCCCCTCGACTCGACACCCATAACATACATTGGTACCATAATGACATACCCCTAAATTATATTTCCTACACTTCTCGCAACGAGGAAGAGGTTTGATAAACTGACTCGCCCCACTGACCTGATATTTACCCCTTTTGCATACATCAATAGGCTTTCTCCCTATCCTTCCTACTAAGCCCCCATAATGGGATTAACAATCTTTGTACTGGCTTGTTGTATGGGCCTTTGGAATTTCCCAATCCTACCACCCTAACATGCTCCTGAGCATACTCACAACACAACACCAAATGTTCCCTCCCGCATATCAGGTGGACCAGGCTAGGTATACCCAACCTAGGGCATTTGTTCTTCTTGTGCCTCCTCTTTCTATAACCATAACATATTTCAAGAATCATCCAACATAAACCTAAGTGACGCTTCTTACAAATCAAACAATCGGGCTTATTAGTACGAACAACCCTCTTTTGTTTCTTAGGTACTCTCACCACATGATCCGGTGGCATGGTGACATTGACAGGAACAAGGGCACTTCCCCTAGAAAGTAGTCTTCTAATCCCTCCACGGCTCAACCTATTCTCCCAACGAACTCTCGTGTAATATCCCCTATATTCAATGGTGTGGTCACTCCCTCTTTGCTGCCTTGAACTCGTGGATTACTTCTCTGGAAAAGGAGACATGACGAGGAAATTAGCTTCCTATCTTGGACTCTATCGCATGATTTTAGAGTATCAAAGAAGGGTGAAATTCCTAAATGTCCAAGTAGCCTCCTAATGTGGTCGACAACACACCGATAAAAAAGACTCTACTAGACATGGCTCCGAGACATCCTAGGTCACTTTAAAACCTTAGGCTCTGATACCAAGCTTGTCATGCCCCGACCTCGTGGAGCGTGATCGGGTTCAATTGAGATACCTTGGTCAAGCAAGCCTACTTGATTCCTTCTAGCCAACCTTACCAATGAACACTGATACCACAATATAAGAATCAGTAACAAGAGATAGACATGAGAAGAGTAATGTGTTCCACATTCTTTTTCCATCACTCAAAGAGATTCAATTTATAATTTCCAAAATATCATAAGTTCATAATTATGAGAGAAAACATGTTTTCAGAATTTCAAGACTTCTAGTTCATTACCCAACATCAAACACTACCCACAACATGTCTACGAAGCCTCTAAGTACAATAGAAGATAGTATGGAAGTGTCGGCAACAAGGCCCCGGCTATATCTCAAAACATAAAGTACATCTTCAAGAGACATAAGGCCCGGAACAGAGTAGGGCTCACCAAAACATGCTGAATATAGAGTAACTGCTAACGAGGATCAATGGTGCTCGTTGATGAACCACTTGCATCTATTGAAGATGCAGCACCCCCGGCAAAAAGGACGTTAGTACATGAGGAATAGTATAAGTATGTAAAGCTAAATGTCCTCTTTCAAAATAGAATGCCAATATAAGAAGGGGAAAAACCATGGGACATCAAGTAACAATCAATGATATCCAAATGTCCAATTAAAATATAACAATTTTCAAAATATAAAAATAATATTTTTTTGGTTGGGAGATCATTAGTACCGATATACCACCGTATTTTTAGCACGGAGTCTGATCACGCCCGATTAGCTAGGCCATTGTAACGAACCGATCGGTCATTTTGGGAATTTAAGCTCTGTTTGGTGGCGTAAGGCCTTGAACAGCTTCACATTGGGTGCACCGACCTACGTGCATGGTTGGATTCAGTTACTAGATAATCCAGAGTCGAATTGAGAGGAAAATTTTAATTGTTGAAGCTTAAGTGATTGAAGTTGACTAGAGGTTTGAATTTTGTGTAAACAACCTCGGAATGAGTTCTAGATAATGCCAACAACTTTGTATGGTTATTTTGGACTTAGGCGCGCGTTCGGGATTGATTTTGGAGGTCCGTAGAGTAATCTGAGGTAATTCGACGAAAGTTAGAATTTTGGCGATTTTGGCTGATGGATGAAATTCTGATATCGGGGTAGAAATGGAATTCTGGAAGTTGGAATAGGTTCATAGCATCATTTGTGACGTGTGCGCAAAATTTCAGGTCATTCGGATGTGGTTTGGTTGGTTTCGGCATCATTGGCGTATTTTTGAAGTTTAGAAATTCTAGGCTTGAATCCGATATTTATTCGGTGTTTTAATGTTGTTTTGGGTGTTCCAAAAGTTTGACTAAGTTTATGCGTTGGTATGTGACCTATTGGTGTAATTGATTGAGATCCCGAGGGGCTCGGGATAGTTTAGGACGGTTATAAGAAAGTTTGATGTTTGGAAATGCAGCTGGTGCTGCTGTTTTGTGTGGCTGCAACTGCGGATAGGGGACCGCAGGTCCGAGCTTCGCAGGTGCTAGAATAAGCGTACTGGGAAGCCTCCGCAAGTGCAGAACTTTGGGGCGCAGGTGCGACCCCCGCAGAGGCGATTCTTGGGCGCAAGTGCGAGTAGGAGCGCATGTGCGGTTTGTGTTTCACACCTATGATTGCGCAGGTGCGGTTAAGTGGTCGCAGGTGCGGATGTCCTGGGGAGATTCTTATAAACGAGGGTTATCCATTTTCTTCACATTTTTTAACTTTGGACTTCGGATTTGGGAGCGATTTTTGGTGATTTTCAAGCTAATCGAGTGGGTAAGTGTTCTTCACCTAGAATTATATATGTTCCATGATTTTTATCTTTGTTTTATCATTTAAGTTGTGTTTTGGGTTGAAGAAAATGTGGGTTTTTGAAGAAAATTCTCAAAACAAAAATTTCATGAATTGAGGGATGAAATGGTATATGAATTTGGTAATTTTTGTATGGTGGAACTCATATCGGAATGGGTATTCGGATTTTGTAAAAATTTGACGGGTTCCGAGGTGCGGGCCCGGGGTCGACTTTTGGGCCGATTTTTATATTTTTGTAAAGATCGAAACTTTATTATTCAGAATAGTTCCTTATACGTTTTATGTGTATTTTGAAGTGGTTTTAGTTGATTTTGAGCCGTCCGGAGGTCTTTCCGCCCGGGAAGTCCATTTTAGAGTACCAGGTTGTCGTCTTCGAGGTAAGTATCTTGCCTAACCTTGTGTGGGGGAACTACCCCTTATGATTGAGTCTTCATGTTGATTGTAGCCCGTGTACTGAGGTGACGAGTGCCTACTCGAACTTATTTGCAAAAAGGTTGGCCTTTTAGGATTCTTAGGTCCTTATATTCCCTGTGTATGAAGTTGCATTTGTTATATCTGAGTTCCTAGTGCTAGTTCATCTCTTTATGCTTAAATTAGAAATTACTTGCTTAGTTTTCCGTTGTTTCTTATTTGATCTTAATTGAATTTAACTAAAGACTTTACCTTTTTTACCGTCGTGCCATATCTTCCTTCATAAACTGCTATTTGACTAGAATTAGCATAATCTCGCCCTATAATTGTTTAGTAGTGATTTGAATATCTATATGTTGGTGTCAAGCATACCCGTGAGTCTTACATTGTGATTTATATGATTTTCCCTTAAGTGCTACTTAGGTTTAGTTGATAATCATCAATGTTGATGGTATTTTCTTGGTGTTGCCTATTATTGAGCATTTGTTCAAGCTGAGTTTTATTCTGTAAAGTTGATTGTTTAGGCGAGATTGGTTATAGCTGTTTTCCTTGCCGGTATGATTGGTTTCTTATTGATGACTTGAATATTGTGAATCGTTGTTATATTTTTTTTTGTTTTCCCCTCGTTATATCGTTTCACTTGTGCTTGGTATTCCCTTCAGTGACTACTTCTTATGAGTGAGTTTTTACCATTCTTGTGATTCAAGTCTTTGTATTGATTTGCTCATCGCACCTTGCATTCTGTCTTTTGTTGCTTTTGCGCCTGTTATGGCAATGTGTGTTGTTTCCGTCGCATTCTGGTTGTTTTCCTCAGTTGTCTGCATTGCATATTTAAATTGGGACTACGGACGAGATTCCGGGAGCTTTCCCCCTGTACTGCATTGCATATTTAAATTGGGACTACGGACGAGATTCCGGGAGCTTTCCCCCTGTACTGCATTGCATATTTAAATTGGGACTACGAACGAGATTCTAGAGCTTTCCCCCTATACTGCATTGCATATTTAAATTGGGACTAAGGACGAGACTCCGGGAGCTTTCCCCCTGTACTGCATTGCATATTTAAATTGGGACTACGAACGAGATTCCGGGAGCTTTCCCCCCTGTACTGCATTGCATATTTAAATTGGGACTATGGACGAGATTCCAGGAGCTTTCCCCCTGTACTGCATGATAAATTCTGAGTTATGGACTGAGTTCCGGTAGATTTATCTTGAGGAGATTATGATCGAAAGATTTTTATTTCAAAGGTATATTTGAAAAGCATTTGTCTTGCAGAAAATTATATTGAAATACATTTGTTGGGGGAGTATATTTGAAAATCATGTATTTTGAAAGAAAGAACTATGTTTTTAATTATTTCTCTTTCTATATATATATATATGTATGTATATGCGGAGAAAATATGTTTCAAGGAAAATTGTTCTATCCTGAAATGATTATATCTTTAAAGCTTCAATATAAACTGCGGTTTAAAAGTTTTCACCATTTTATTGGATTTATTGGCTAAGGCCTGATGTGAACAAACTGACGTAGTGCTGAGTTACCAGTGCTTTTATTTTGTGGTGATTTCCTGTTTTGGCTCATATTTCTGTCCATTCTTCTGTGTACTATTATACTGTTCCATTGATTAATTTTGGTAATTCCTTCCGCATTATATTGTCATGTTGTTAATTATATCGTAAAATCATTAGACAGATATTATGTTCGGTCATTTTTATATTGATGCCTATTTAATTTATTAGACCAGTGGTGTCTTGACTAGTCCTCGTCACTACTTCACCGAGGTTAGTCTTGATATTTACTGGGCACCACTGTGGTGTGTTCATACTACACTTCTGCATATTTTTGTGTGCAGATCCACGTAAATTGTTGTTAGTAGCTGCGCGGACCATTGCCGAGGAGACTCAAGGTACCCTGCTGCTGCGTTCGCGGGCTTCGGAGTCACCTTCCTGTTTCTATTCAACTGTCCTTACTATTTCTAAACAATTGTATTTAGGAGTTGTAGAAAAATTTCGTAGAGCTTATGACTTGTATTACCAGTTTTATTGTAAAAATTTTCAAGATTCTATATCGATACTGTTGGGTTTTCCTTTATTTTTGTTGTTATTTAATAAATTTTAGGCTTACCTAGTCTTAGAGACTAGGATTGACATGTTATGGGAAAGAAAGGTGTTACCAAGAGTAGGAACCACCATGCGCGCAACATGGCATCCGATCACCACTCGACTGGCTAGGTCGTCTCCCCACATATGTCGTGTGAGTCGACATCAAATGCAGGGCTATCAACAATCTCATCCCAATCAAGGGTAATAATCTCAACACATCAATCTCATCCCAAATAAGGGGAATAATCACAATCCACTCATCAACACGTGTAGTTTCAGGTGTGGGCCGTTACAACCCACCCTTTTTCGGTTCGCTAATGATACTCCCAAAAATATTTTGTTTTGCACACAAAGGAAATAGAAATACAACATATTCACCTCATAACCCTTCACACCATATATCACTTCATTAGTACTTTCAACCACACACAATATCATTATTTCCTTGGCTCTCTTGGCCGTTCATATGATTCTTCATTCATGGCACGATGGCCGCATCTCACATTCCATACTTTCATTTCTTTACTTTCAAGGATCATCATCATAAAATATCAACATATAGAATATTCGGGAAATCATAACTTTAGGTTCCCTAGTGATGAAGGTTTTAAATACAATAGATTCTTTTCAAAGTATGGAGAAAAATGACTTGTAATCGCAACAATTTAAAAATCATAAACGAGTAATACACCATTTCTTTTTGAAATACTTCTCTAAAAAGGCAATGCATAGTTTCAACTCAGGGTAAATAAGGACTAGAAAAACATTGGAAACATTTACAACGGATATCATGGTGATTTACGATTGAAACCTAGATTCAAATCATATGCACTAGTTACAATAACCATGACGACATTTTATATCTCACTCTTACTCCTTTCACCACCAAACATAGTCATAGTTTATCAACAATAAGGGCATTTGGAAATAGAAACTTGATATGAATGTGAGCTATATGAGTTTTAAGCACATTGGGTTTTGTTTCCAAGTTGAGCATAATGAACTTTCATTTGAAATATGAATTGAAGTTATAACACTTTAATACCTAAACCATACTTGAACACATTTCCGAAGGAGATCATGATGAGATAAGAGAAATTGAAACACGTTTTGAGTATATGCATCTTTAAACACAACGCTTACTTGGGATACTCGACCTTATTAGGAACAACTCGGATTATGGGAATTAGGGACCTGGGCCAACCATACTTGAAACATACGGGAACATCACAGAATTAGATTCTAAGAGAGAAGTTTAGCCAACATACCTTTTGTGAGATTTCCTTAGGTTAATTCAACGTCCCAATACTCTTAGAAATATCAATCTATAGGGAGATAGTTAAAATTGGATAATAATTAGAAGGATTCTCATGGTATAACCCGCTTGGGAATTTTGTCAAACACCTATTATGCAAAATCGACTACAAATCTGTACAATGGTAATCCGTTCCTCCTTCAATCAATTTCAACAAGAAACTAGCCAAAATAGTTCAACAACCCCACATACTACCATATATTTTCACATGCATGGCCTATCTCTAACTCGATAACATACTTAAACCCATAACAATTGCATGAAAGTTTTAGGACAAGATCTTACCTGGATAGATGATGGTCTAATGAGTGATTCCCTTGAATCTTCAAAATTGGGGCAAGGTTTATGATCAAAGCACTTGGGTATCCTTCCTCTCTCTCTAAGGCACTCCCCTCTCTGTAAAATAAGCATTCAACCATGCCAAAATAACCCCGAAGTCATTTTATAAGAAATGTGGTCGGGTTATAAAAATAGAAAATGGACCCGCCGAACTTAACTTTGCGATCCCATAGTGGACTGCTAATCAGATATGTGGCCCACAAAATGGACCACGAAAGTGATCCCAAAAATTAGGCTAGCCTGGACAAGATTGTGATAGGTCTACAATCCATAGACCAGTTGTGCGTTCGTGAAAGGGACCGTAGAATCACCCCCCAAAATTCTTCATGCTAACTCTACGATGGAAGTGCGTACCTCGCAAAGGATATGCGATCACATAATGGACCGCAAAAATGACCTTCAAAATTCAACAAATTTTCTGATTAACTCCGCAATGGATATATGTTCCGCAAAATGGTTTGGCGATCGCGAACTTGACCACAAAATCGCCTTCTTCTGCAAAAATTTCTATAAACTCCTCAATGTATTATTCAACCCAAAAAGTCTGTACTGTGGTTTGCAAGCTCACTACGAAGATTAACTACTGCCTCCGAATACATTTTCCTACCTCGGTACCACAAAACTTTAAATTCCTTGGCAAAAATTCTACGGGGCCTTACAATTTGAATTTGACAAGAAGGGTTTGCTTGAGCTACAAAGTGAATGTGAATTCTTGATTATCATCTTGGTGTACTATATGGTCTTGAGTTGTGGACCTGATGATGGATCTTTTGGTTCTTCATTGATGGTATAAAACAGATTCTTGCAGCTTGTGTACGAGAGTAGACTCGGGTGGATTGATTGGTTACATAATGGTGGTGCTCATGGACAAGTCATAGAAATATTTGAGGCTACACATGTGGGATATCTCTTGTTAGAAGATTAGAGGTTGTATGATTTACTCTAAGATCACTACGAAAAGTTTTTTCTTCTATCCAATGGGATGTATGTACTATGATGTAAATATGGATCGCTTGAGATAGATAGCACGACTATCATGAGGTTGAGTATTTATTTGGGCTGATAATTTGGGATGTGTTATGATTAGTGCAACATGAGCTTATGAGAAATTTTGTCGAGTAACAGTGTGAGGTTGTTGTATTTAAGGAGGAATAGTAATTGTGAGTTCTTGGGTTATGTCATTGTGGATTAATGCCAAGTGGGGATCCTACCATCGATCATCAGATCACCTATTCATGTGTTGTTACTGTCCTGGACTTCAGTGTGCTTATGAATTAGTTATGGCTTGAGGAAGATGACTCTGAGATTGATTAGGGCAAGGAATTTGCTGAATGCATGTTATATTTCACCTGGTTGTTACATGTAGGTTATGGAGTGGCAGAGGTTGCATAGTCCTTGGTGGATGTGGTTTGTAAAAGGAAATGATTCGCTCGATTGTTCTTTGTAGTATTCATGTGTTTTTGGGTAACTAATCGTTCGGTAGGTTTGGCTATGTATTTGGGACTGGGTCAGAGTGGATGACTCTCGACTATGGTTCAAGTGAGTTCAAGGTTCAAGATGTAGTATCTACAGATTTTTGGATTCATGGTGTGGCTGAGTAGTTGAGATTGATGTTAGATTATGGAAGAGACTTGGGGTATTTCTGAAATATTATCGGTTCCGCAAGGTAGTGATTGGGAGATGGAACAAACAGCTTCAGATTCGTAAAAGACCTCTTTAGATCAGGTATTGGCTGTATAGGAGGGATTAAAGTGGATTACGAGTCTTAGGACAACGATATTTCATGTTGGGTTCACTTGGGATGAGTTTTGATTGAGGTCAAAAGTGTACAAAGAAAGAGAGGTGTTGTTATGGACATGATCTGTTGCTTTAGATAATAGGGCTTTATAGATGTTTTGTGGCAATACCTTTCTGGTTTAGCAATCTACGTTACTTGGGCGATTTAGAGGGATTCATTTCTGATGGCTTGGTTATTGTCATGACTCAAAATCCAACAAGTCGTGGTGGCACTTAACTCAACTCGTTTGGTAAACCAAATAACAGTAAACACAATTTAATGATAAAATTAAGAGTCAGTAGGTGAAATAACTGAATTTTTTATGCAACTCCCCAAGGATGGTAGTACAAGTCATGAGCCACTAAGACTTAGATTTACAAAACTGATTGGGAAAAATAAAACAACATTTGTTTGAATGTACGTAAACAGAATCCAAATCCAGAACTACCAAGAACAAGTGGTAGTTATATCCAGAAGCTGGTACTTCATCAAGGACAGTTTTCGCCATGAACAACAACATCAACTCCAAGTTCTGCACGCAAGGTGCAGAAGTGTAGTATGAGTACAACCAAACCCATGTACTCAATAAGTATTAACTTCTCGACGAGGAAATAGAAACAAGAATTATGAATGACACTCGATGTCCCTAGACAGTTCATAAATTTCAAAAAAGTATAGAACAAATATATGATCAAATCAAGAAAATCTCGGGTAAAACCACCTTCATGCTCACAACTCTTTGTTTTAAAGTGTTATGCTCAGTCAACAATCTGGCATTTAAGGAAATGCAAGTAAATCAGGTAAATAGTCAAGGAATTTGCAAGTAAAGATGAAATGCAATAACCAAATATTTGTCCGTCTCGGCACGCAACTCGATCCAAATAAAAATAAGCTAATAAAGCTTGTTGCAGCATACAACCCGATCCAAATAACAATAACCAGCTCTCCTAGAGCTCACATCAATTAGAAACCTGTCAGTTTCTCATAATCCGCGTGTGCACCATAAAGATGAAACATGAGAGGGTGACCCTAGGGGGATGGATCTGTATCCACACGCAATCACGACCAATTCAACGTGCTACCAGCGTGGTATGGTTACAGGCTCAATATCATAAACTGCCCAGCATGGTCACAAGATCAATATCAACCGCACGGAAAACTCACACTCTACATGGACAACTCACATGCCATAATATCAGTATCTGGATCCGCACAGAAAACTAACAAGTTGCACGGACAACTCACGTGCCGATACTCATAATCTGCCCAACATGGTCACAAGCTCAATATCACAATCTGCCCGGTGTGGTCACAGACATTACAACACAATCCGCCCGGCGTGGTCACATGAATCTAGTCCAAATCATATCACAGAGAAGCAAATATACAATACATGTATGTGATCAACGAATATCAGATTTCATGCTCTTGGACTAGTATAAGTGACATGCTAAGTGTATGCATGAATAATTGTGCTATCATAGCTCAAATCGGTAATTTCATCATAGAAATAACAATTACTGAGTTTATTTATGGAATTAGCTTCTTCGTAACCTCAAACATGGTTCAAATAGTTCACAACAATGTTATAAATACAAGAAACATTATAAGTTAAAGCTTGACAGTCAATTTTAGGGATATCATAGCCTAAGCACTACCTCGAGCATGGATGAATACCCTGATGTTTGCACAAGGGTTCAAACCCCACACATTAGCGCACCCATAGCACGTAGGTATCACAAATAATTCAGGAACCTAGTGCATCAACCAAGTTTAGATAGAATACTTACCTTAAACAAGCCAAAACAATTACCGAGCAAGCCAAACAACACTCCTGAAATGCCATCCCGCGCGTATCAACTTCCGAACAACTCAAAACTAGCCAAAAGAAACTCAAGAACATCAACTAATTCCAAAGGAAACCAACCCAAATGATAAAGGTTAAGTCTTTAATCTATAAATCAAAGTCAACCGAAAAGTCAAACACATGCTCACACCTCACAACCTGACAGAACTTACAAATTACGACAGCCCATTCAAATACGAGTCCAACCATACTAATTTCATTACATTTAGACTCTGAATTAATGTTCAAAACTCCAAAAATTCACTTTATGATACTTTAGGCAAACCCTCCCCCCAAATTTATAATTAAAACTCACCAATTAATACCAAATATCAAAGATGGAATCATTAAATATAATTAAAAAACAAGTAGAAAATAACTACACCAATTCATGTGGTGAAAATCGCATCTAAATTCTCTCAAATCCGAGCTCCATAACTCAAAATATGAATCAACTACTCAACCCTTGAATAAATGGACACTGCCCAGGCATCTTCGTATCTACGATAGCCCAAAATCTTTTGCAGGGTCGCTTCTATAACGACCCAAACTGGAGGATCATGACTAGCACTCAGGCCATACTTGTTGATCACCAAAGTACATTTTATCTAACCTTCTTTATTATCTTTAAGGGCCGACGAGATCAATATAAATGGTATATATGGATCATGAACAATAAACAATGAAAGATAATGGCATAAACCTACATCACATGGGATGACAAGACTACTAAGAAACTACATATAAGGTATGAACTACAACGCTGCCATGAAAGACTATACAACAAAAATTAGCTAACAAGGCATACCAACTATACATTAGTCGACACCTGTCTAGGAGCCTCTAAAGGAGCATAAGTGATACAACATTTCCGGAATAGGGCCCTGACATACCCATAATATCTAAGAACAAAAATGCATACCAAGACCACGGAAAGTCCAGAGAAAGGATCTTATCAATAACTGCTGAACTGGGAAGCCTACTATGGTGGGGGAGCTGTGTCTACCTATCTACCAGGACCTGCAGCACGACATGCAGTGTCCACAAATAAAAAGGACGTCAGTACGAATAAAGTACTGAGTATGTAAAGCAGGAAAGCATAAGTAAGAACAGTAATGTAAATAGGGATAGGATATATACAACCCCTAACATCTGCGTACCTCTGAGGGCTACTGACATGAAATGCGTGATACACACACACACACACACATACATACATACATATATATACATACATACATACATACATATATATATATACATATATATATACATATATATATATATACATATATATATATATATACATATATATATATATATACATATATATACACATAAACTTTTAAAACATACACCTCTGTGGGAAACATCATCATCATATCGTGCCCGACCGTAATAGGCTCGGTAAAACGTACCCGGCCACGTGGAGTTCGATAAAACCCAACTGATCAGTGCTTGAACAATTAGGTGCCATACCCAGCCGACTATAGCGCGGCTCGGTAGGGTCACGCCCCAAATCAAGGGACGAGACCGGCGCCTAACCGAATGAACCCGGTCAAACGAACCTGATTTGCCTTTCCTACCCCACGCGTTACCCCGTGATTTTAATATACATTATTCATGTGAAATAGCAATTTATAACTTAAGCATAAACTTACAACTTGAATTCATTTCTACTTTTTATCATTACCAACATATGATACCAAATACTTACAAAATACATACAACATTTACCAATCCGGATCACGATTCCGAACCGTACCATTACTTACCCAAAATACATATGTACACTACCCACATTGTGTCTTCGGAGCCTCCACGAGTACAAAAGATTTATATAATACTTGCCGGCACCAAGGCCACGACTATACCTTACACTACAAAATAAACTCAAAATAAGGCGACATGAGCCACACGTGGCCCCGAGAGAAAATGGGGCTCACCAGAACAACTGACGGAAAGGAGATGAGGCACTACTGATGGTGGGCTGAATTACCTGCTGTAAAACTACCTACATTCATATAAGAAAATGTAGCGCCCCCGGGAAAAAGGGACGTTAGTACTGTGGAATAGTACTAGTATGTATGAAAAAACTTTATCCCAAGTACAATCAAGAAATACACAAGTAAGAAACAGTAATAGAACCAATCAATCAATGCACGTGGAAAGAAGCAACCGAAATCAACAAATTTCACAATCTCTCCTTTTCCCCTTTCAACATCACCATATTCAAAAGTCCCATAGATTTTCATTTCAATAGTGATAATGATCACATTCCATCCTTATTACCTCGGCCACCCTTATTACCTCACAACCCATCATCCTTATTAGTTCGTGTTGCAGCGCGCAACCCGATACAACCTGACAATCATATTTCGCAACGATAACCACAAATAATCAATTCACAAGAATTCTTCCTTTCAAGGAACACAAGTTCGTATCAACAATTTGCTATTTGAGCTCAAGGCGCAATGACTCTCACCAAGCAGTAATTCATGTACATGGTGTTGCCATAATCGTTCAACTCATTTACATCATTTCACCATACCCTTTTTCATTATATACCATGCACGGTTTTTTAAGCCATCATATACATTCCCACACTTGGGCACATTAACATTCTTTCATTCATTAACACATACTTTCATATCGATACCCTCGAGCATTTACGAGATTTGCTCATAATAAGATAGGCACATCAAAAGACTTTTCATAATCTCATATAGCACGGTAGTATGACAATCAACTAGGACAATCAGAGAATAGAATCTTCCGTCTCAACACATTTGGAACAACCAATTCACATATTTTTGAACAAGGTACATATGCCGTATGCTCGGACCCAACAAGAGGATTCTACAAAGGTTAAAGTTAGCCATACATACCTGGAGTGAAAATTCCTTTTAACCTCTATTCACAATTCACCGACCGTCTAGTACCATCAATCTAGTTCATAATGTAACACATTCAACTCAGAATTGGAAATCATGCATACAATTTTAACTCTTTTAAGCATTTTATCGAGCGCTAGGCGACCCCATTAGTTACCACCCCTTCTTTGTGAATTTTACCCCAACCCACTTCCTCTTACTATATCATGGATATTAATGATCATGCATGCAAGGTATCAACTTATATTTTCAAGAATCAATTCATGAGAGTCCCCTTTTTGTTTAAAACCTGAAAACCAATGGAAAGGGGTAAGGGATTCTTACATGATAGAATAAAAAAGAAGATGATTACTCGAAATTTCCAGGCCTGAGTGACTTTGAAAATCCAATTGATAAAGATGAAGCTTTATCTCTCAAGAACCCTCTCGCCCCTCTCTCTAATTTTGTTCAGAAAATGGTTAATAATGAAGGGGAGGGGTGTTTTAATGAACAGGGGTTGGGTTTTAAAATTAGACAAATAGGAGCCCGACACAAGAATGCGGTCAGGAATGCGATCACATTCCTGACATGCGGTCCGCAGAGTCGACCGTAGAATGGCCCTCCAGGTGGGCAAAAATCAAAAACAATCTGCCTAGGTATGCGATCATTATGCGGTCCGCATACACGTTATGCGATCGCATAGTGCGTCGCATAACCTCCCTCCCAAAAATCAAAGGCAACAATGCGACAGCTATGTGGTTCGCAGAACTGAAATGCGATCGCATATTGGACTGCATAGTTGTCCTCAAATGGGGCAGTGATCGGCCCGTGTATGCGACCATTTTGCGGTCCGCATACACGTTATGCGATCGCATAGTGCTTCGCATAACACATACTTTCTGGAAAATTTTATTCTTTAAGTCCCAGGGTACGTTTTACTCGATTTAGGTCCGTTTTAAAAATATCCACAATAAAAACAACTCGGGACTCATTCGGGCATTATTTTAAACAAGAAAATTTTACAGGTCTTTACATCCTCCCCCCCTTAAAAATCATTCGTCCTCGAATGAGGATTTTGGAAATCAATTAGTTTTGAAAGCATGATATCCAAACTTCCAGATTTTCACTAACTCCAATATTTCAGAAAAAAAATTCGCCAGAGTTCCCTTTGTAATTAGACCTACCTACCTGTTAGAGAGCCCCCGAAACACATTTCCAAGCACCATTACACAGTTTTAATCACCCAATAACTCACACACAATGTTGTTACCTCAAGAATTTGCAAATATTCAATCATTTTGTCAACTACACACAACCCATTCTTCTTATAACACAAATTTGCACATGATTCACATTCTTGCACATAACTTGGTCATTTTGATGAGTCCCATACAACCCAATCACCTCAATATACCATATTCATTTCAATTAATCATTACCAACCTACACTACTATTAATCACTTGCCTAACACATACGTTCCATAAAACTTTCATTTACTTCAAGGGTTGCACACTGCCCAAATAGTAACAGCGGGTTCAGTTTTAGCACACATTGGGAAATTACAACAATAAGGCAATAAGGGGAAGATGGGGTGCTTTTGCACAAAACTGAACATAAAATATAATTTGCTTAGAGATGACAGTTCGGACGAACACTACTAGACTTATTCAAACAAATGGGGATATTTCTCTTTCATCTCATTTTCCGCTTCCCACGTGGCTTCCTCAACGTGCTGACTTCGCCACAATACTTTTACTGAAGAAATTTCTTTGTTCCTCAATCTACGGACTTGTCTATCAACAATAGCAGCCGGAACCTCTTCATACGATAATTCTTCATTAACCTTAATAGTCTCAACTTGCACGATGACTAATGGATCTCCAACCACTTTCTTCAACATAGACACGTGGAACACCGGGTGCACTAATGACAATTCAGGGGGTAATTCCAACCTATAAGCCACTTGTCCTATCCTTTGAGAAATCCAATATGGCCCGACATACCTTTGGCTCAATTTCCCTTTCTTCCCAAACCGCATCACTCCCTTCATGGGAGATACTTTCAAGAATATCCAATAATCTATTCCAATTCTCTTCGACGAACGTCCGCATAGGATTTTTTACGGCTCTGAGCAGTTTTCATCCTCTCTTGAATGACTCTGACTTTTTCCAATGCCTGCTGCACAAGATCTGGCCCTAACAATTCTGCTTCACCAACCTCGAACCACCCAATCGGAGATCTACACCTTCTTTCGTACAATGCCTCAAATGGGGCCATCTGAATACTAGCGTTAAAGCTGTTATTGTAAGAAAATTCGATAAGCGGTAAACGATCATCCCAACTAACTTTGAAGTCCAACACACAAGCCCGTAACATATCTTCAAGCGTCTTAATAGTCCGCTCTTCCTGACTATCAGTCTGCGGGTGAAAAGCCGTGCTGAGATTTACCTGAGTACCCAAACCTTGATGAAATTTCCTCCAAAAATTAGCCGTGAACTGGGCTCCTCGATCTGAGATAATAGAAACTGGAGTACCATGAATCCTGACTATTTCCTTGATATACAACAAGCTGTTCGGGTTCTATCCCAAAACTTGAAGCAATAAATGGGGTAACATATGACAAAGAGGACCCCGAATCAATAAGAGCATAAAAACCAAGTGCTTGAACATTCAGAATACCTGTAATAACATATGGATAAGCCTCTGCACTCTGGCGACCACTCAAAGCATAGAAGCGACTGGGTCCACCTCTACCTCGCACTCCGCCTCTAACTGCACCACACCCTGCTGGAGCTGGAGAACATACTGAAGATGCGGCGACTGAAGAACCGTATGGCTGAGCAAAACCACTACCCATGCCTTGACTGGGCGCACGATAATCCCGCCAATTATGACCTCTCACCCACACCGGTAGAATACCGGGATATCCAGGTAACAAGGCTCGTTATGGAACCTCCCACACTTAGGGCATGGAGCCCTCCTCTGCTGCTGGAACCTCCCTCCTGGACTACCGGACTGATGGGGTCTCCTACTGTCTCATCCTGGTCCCCAGCGACTGCTCTGCTGATAACGGTGCACTGATGGCGGTGCACTGGATGAGGACTGAGCATAAAACTGGGATGGCCCTGATGGTCCTCTCCCCTGAACTGGTCTCCTTCCTCCAACTCAACTCCCCGAGTGGCCCGCTGACCGGGACTTGCTAATACTCTCCCTCTCCGACCTTATATTCAATTTTCTAGCCTCCGTGGCCTGGGCAAATCCCACTATCTTACCATAATTCATGTCTGAGTGCAAGGCAGCTGTAGCAGCTTAATTCACAACCAAGGGACTGTGGCCCTGAACAAATCGTCGAACTATGGCATCCATAGTCGATACCAACTGAGGAGCATACTTGGACAATCTCACGAACTCCATGTGGTACTCCCACACACTCATATTACCCTGATTGAGAACCTCAAACTCCGTAGCACGGGATGCCATAGCCTCGGCAGGCAAGAAGTGATCCATGAAAGAATCAACGAACTCATTCCATCTCGCCGGAGGACTTCCCTCCCCACGGGAATTCTCTCACATCTCAAACCATGAATACGCTGCTCCCCTCAGACTGTAAGATGCTAAATCAACCCCCTCTGTCTCTGTAGCCTTCATAACCCGAAGCGTCTTGCACATTTCATCTAGAAAATCCTGCGGATCGGCCTCTGGATCAATACCTGAGAACTCTGGAGAGGGCCAACCGCAGAAACTGGTTGACTCTGGAACCGACAGAATCTCCTTGTCCGCTAGAGGGCGCAGGGGAAACATGAGATCTTTGGTCCTGAGCGGCCACTAACTGAGTCAACATATGAACAACTCCTCTGAGGTCCCCATCAAAAGTGCCGGGACCTGGAGCTGAAACCGAAGAAGGATCAGGAATACCAGCGGAAGGGGTTGCAGCACACTCCACCGCAGCAGGAATAGGAACACTTTAGTCTGGAACAGAAAGGCCAGGTGGATTCAAGGTCGGGGATTCGCTCTCACCCGCATAATCGGGTACAAAATTCAAAGCCACGCTTGGGGTGGCATTGGCCTCTAGACCGAGTCGAGCTCTCTTCTTTGGTGCCATTACTGAAAATTTTGGAACAATACACGAGTTAGACAAGGATATTTTCACTTTCCACTTCACCGCACTATATAGAATAACAATGAAAAGGGTGTTTCCTAAATGTCCATATAGCCCCCTAATTATAGATGTGGTCGACACACCGATAAGAAGGGATCTACTAGACACGGCTCCAAGACATGCTAAGACACATTAAAAACCTTAGGCTCTGATACCAAGTTTGTCACGCCCCAAAATCGAGGGACAAGACCGGCGCCTAACCGAATGAACCCGGCCAAGCGAACCTGATTTGCTTTTCCTATCCCACGCGTTACCTCGTGATTTCAATATACATTATTCATGTGAAATAGCCATTTATAACTTAAGAATAAGAATAAACTTACAACTTGAATTCATTTCTACTTTTATCATTACCAACATATGATACAAAATACTTACAAAATACATACAACATTACCAACGCGGATCACGATTCCGAACCGTACCATTACTTACCCAAAATACATATGTACACTACCCACTTCGGAGCCTCTACGAATACAAAATATTTATATAATACTTGCCGACAACAAGACCCCGGCTATACCTTACACTACACAATAAACTCAAAATAAGGCGATATGAGTCACACGTGGCCCCGAGAGGAAATGGGGCTCACCAGAACAACTGACGAAAAGGAGAGGAGGCACTACTGACGGTGGGATGAATTACCTTCTGTAGAACCACCTACATTCATATAAGAAAATGTAGCGCCCCCGGGAAGATGGACATTAGTACAGTGGAATAGTACTAGTATGTATGAACAAACTTTATCCCAGTACAATCAAACAATACACAAGTAAGAAACAGTAATAGAACCAATCAATCAATGCATGTGGAAAGAAGCAACCGAAATCAACAAATTTCACAATCTTTCCTTTTCCCCTTTCAAAATCACCATAATCAAAAGTCCCATAGATTTTCATTTCAATAGTGATAATGATCACATTCCATCCTTATTACCTCGGCCACCCTTATTACCTCGGCCACCCTTATTACCTCAGCCACCCTTATTACCTCACAACCCATCATCCTTATTAGTTCGTGTTGCAGCGCGCAACCCGATCCCACCTGACAATCATATTTCGCAACGATAACCACAAACAATCAATTCACAAGAATTCTTCTTTTCAAGGAACACAAGTTCATATCAACAATTCGCTATTTGAGCTCAAGGAACAATGACTCTCACCAAGCAGTAATTCATGTACATGGTGTTGCTATAATCGTTCAACTCATTTACATCATTTCACAATATCCTTTTTCATTATATACCACGCACAATTTTTTTAGCCATCATATACATTCCCACACTTGGGCACATTAACATTATTTCATTCATTAACACATACTTTCATATCTATACCCTCGATCATTTACGAGCTTTGCACATAATAAGATAGGCACATCAAAAGACTTTTCATAATCTCATATAGCACGGTAGTATTACAATCAACTAGGACAATCAGAGAGTAGAATCTTACGTCTCAACACATTTGGAACAACTAATTCACATATTTTCAAACAAGGTACATATGCCGTATGCTCGGACCCAACAAGAGGATTCTACAAAGGTTAAAGTTAGCCATACATACCTGGAGTGGAAATTCCTTTTAACCTCTATTTACAATTTACCGAACCGTCTAGTACCGTCAGTCTAGTTCATAATGTAACACATTCAACTCATAATTGGAAATCATGCATACAATTTGAACTCTTTTAAGCATTTTATCGAACGCTAGGCGACCCCATTAGATTACCACCCCTTCTTTGTGAATTTTACCCCAACCCGCTTCCTCTTACTAGATCATGGACATTAATGATCATGCATGCAAGGTATCAACTTATATTTTCAAGAATCAATTCATGAGAGTCCTCTTTTTGTTTAAAACCTGAAAACCAATGGAAAGAGGTTGGGGATTCTTACCTGATATAATCAAGAAGAAGATGATTATTCGATATTTCCAGGCCTGAGTGAATTTGAAAATACAATTGATAACGATGAAGCTTTCTCTCTCAAGAACCCTCTCTCCCTTCTCTCTAATTTTGTTCAGAAAATGGTTAAAAATGAAGGGGAGGGGTGTTTAAATGAATTGGGGTCAGATTTTAAAATTAGAAAAATAGGAGCCCGACACAAGAATGCTGTCTGACATGCGGTCCGCAGAGTCAACCGCAGAATGGCTCTCCAGGTGGGAAAAAATTAAAAACAATCTGCCCAGGTATGCGACCATTATGCGGTCCGCATACACGTTATGCGATTGCATAGTGCGTCGCATAACCTCCCTCCGATAAATCAAAGGAAACAATGCGACAACTATGCGGTCCGCAGAACCGAAATGTGATCGCATAATGGACCGCATAGTTGTCCTCAAATGGGGCAGTGATCTGTCCGAGTATGCGACCATTATGCGGTCCGCATACACGTTATGCGATCGCATAATGCCTACTTTCTGGAAAATTTTATTCTTTAAGTCTCGGGGTACTTTTTACTCAATTTAGTTCCGTTTTAAAAATTTCCACAATAAAAAAACCTCGGGGACTCATTAGGGAATTATTTTAAACAAGAAAATTTTACGGGTCTTTACAGGTTGATTAAAATAGATACATACACACAAAGACACACACACACACACACACACACACACACACACACAGATATATATATATATATATATATATA